>JASGCC010001295.1:0-39490 GCA_030067915.1 Hydractinia echinata | reverse complement strand
TAATTAGACTACAGCTATTCCATCACTTTTTATTTTGTTCTGCGTTATTATTCTTTGCTTCGCATAAAATGCATTTGGTTCTGATTAAACGCATTGAAAAAAGTTGTTTGTTCAGAATCTGTGTGCAATAGCAACGGTAAGAAACTGGCATAAATCACCGCTGATGGGAGTCGTACCCACAACTTTGAATTAGAATCCAACGCGCTAGTCCAACGCGCCACAGCTGCACGGATATATATGTATTAGACATTATAGCAATAGGACATATGTATTTAACCCAAGAAAATGTTTATGCATCTAGCAATCATCCGGTAACATAAATGATATGTTAGGACTGTCCAGTAAGCGAAAAACAATATGTAGAGTAAAAGTTAAATACTTTGTCAATATCCAATTGATGGCCTATTTGGCTTTGCTTTTTCTTGATCAAGTGACAAGGTGCAAAGAAGGTAGTTACTAGAAAGTAATTACTCAAAAAACCTTTTAAGCAATCGGCATATGGAATGCCTAATTAGACTACGGCTATTCCTTTAATTTTATTTTGCTCTGCGTTATTATTCTTTGCTTCGCATAAAATGCATTTGTTCTGATTAAACGCATTGAAAAAGTTTGTTTGTTCAGCATCTGTGTGCAATAGCAAGGGTAAAAACTGGCATAATCACCGCTGATGGAGTCGTACCCACAACCTTTAATTAGAATCCAACGCGCTAGTCCAATGCCACAGCGGCACGGATATAAATGTATTAGACATTATAGCAATAGGACATATGTATTTAACCCAAGAAAATGTTTATGCATCTAGTAATCATCCGGTAACATAAATGATATGTTAGGACTCGTGTCCAGTAAGCGAAAACAATATGTAGAGTAAAAGTTAATTACTTTGTCAATATCCGAATTGATGACCTATTTGGCTTTGCTTTTTCTTTGATCAAGTGACATGGTGCAAAGAAGGTAGTTACTAGAAAGTAATTACTCAAAAAAACCTTTTAATGAGTCGTCGCATATGGAATGCCTAATTAGACTACGGCTATTCCATTACTTTTCATTTGTTCTGCGTTATTATTCTTTGCTTCGCATAAAATGCATTTGGTTCTGATTAAACGCATTGAAAAAGTTTGTTTGTTCAGCATCTTGTGCAATAGCAACGGTAAGAAACTGGCATAAATCACCGCTGATGGAGTCGTACCCACACCTTTGAATAGAAGTCCAACGCGCTAGTCCAATGCGCTACAGCGGCACGGATATAAATGTATTAGACATTATAGCAAAAGGACATATGTATTTAACCCAAGAAAATGTTTATGCATCTAGCAATCATCCGGTAACATAAATGATATGTTAGGACTCGTGTCCAGTAAGCGAAAAACAATATGTAGAGTAAAAGTTAAATACTTTGTCAATATCCAAATTGATGGCCTATTTGGCTTTGCTTTTTCCTTGATCAAGTGACAAGGTGCAGAGAAGGTAGTTACTAGAAAGTAATTACTTCAAAAGAACCTTTTAAGCAATCGGCATATGGAATGCCTAATTAGACTACGGCTATTCCTTTAATTCTTATTTTGCTCTGCGTTATTATTCTTCGCTTCGAATAAAATGCATTTGATTCTGATTAAACGCATTGAAAAAGGTTGCTTTGTTGAGCATCTGTGTGCAATAGCAAGGGTAAAAAACTGGTATAAATCACCGCTGATGGGAGTCGAACCCACAACCTTTGTATTAGAAACCCAACGCGCTAGTCAATTGCGCAACAGCGGCACGAAAATACATGTATTTGACATTATAGAAATAGTATGTATTTAACCCAAGAAAATGTTTATGCATCTAGTAATCATCCGGTAACATGAATGATATGTTAGGACTCGTGTCCAGTAAGCGAAAAACAATATGTAGAGTAAAAGTTAATTACTTTGTCAATATCCGAATTGATGAGCTATTTGGCTTTGCTTTTTCTTTGATCAAGTGACATGGTGCAAAGAAGGTAATTACTAGAAAGTAATTACTGCAAAAAAAACGTTTAATGAGTCGGCATATGGAATGCCTAATTATACTACGGCTATTCCATTACTTTTCATTTTGTTCTGCGTTATTATTCTTTGCTTCGCATAAAATGCATTTGGTTCTGATTAAACGCATTGAAAAAAGTTTGTTTGTTCAGCATCTGTGTGCAATAGCAAGGGTAAAAAACTGGCATAAGTCACCGCTGATGGGAGTCGTACCCACAACCTTTTAATTAGAATCCAACTCGCTAGTCCAATGGGCCACAGCGGCACGGATATAAATGTATTAGACATTATAGCAATACGACATATGTATTTAACCCAAGAAAATGTTTATGCATCTAGTAATCATCCGGTAACATAAATGATATGTTAGGAGTCGTGTCCAGTAAGCGAAACACAATATGTAGAGTAAAAGTTAATTACTTTGTCAATATCCGAATTGATGACCTATTTGGCTTTGCTTTTTCTTTGATCAAGTGACATGGTGCAAAGAAGGTAGTTACTAGAAAGTAATTACTTCAAAAAAACCTTTTAATGAGTCAGTCGCCATATGGAATGCCTAATTAGACTACGGCTATTCCATTACTTTTCATTTGGTTCTGCGTTATTATTCTTTGCTTCGCATAAAATGCATTTGGTTCTGATTAAACGCATTGAAAAAAAGTTTGTTTGTTCAGCATCTTTGTGCAATAGCAACGGTAAGAAACTGGCATAAATCACCGCTGATGGTAGTCGTACCCACACCCTTTGAATAGGAAGTCCAACGCGCTAGTCCAATGCGCTACAGCGGCACGGATATAAATGTATTAGACATTATAGCAATAGGACATATGTATTTAACCCAAGTAAATGTTTATGCATCTAGCAATCATCCGGTAACATAAATGATATGTTAGGACTCGTGTCCAGTAAGCGAAAAACAATATGTAGAGTAAAAGTTAAATACTTTGTCAATATCCGAATTGATGGCCTATTTGGCTTTGCTTTTTCTTTGATCAAGTGACATGGTGCAAAGAAGGAAGTTAATAGAAAGTAATTACTGCAAAAAAACCTTTTAATGAGTCGGCATATGGTATGCCTAATTAGACTACAGCTATTCCATCACTTTTATTTTGTTCTGCGTTATTATTCTTTGCTTCGCATAAAATGCATTTGGTTCTGATTAAACGCATTGAAAAAAGTTTATTTGTTCAGAATCTGTGTGCAATAGCAACGGTAAGAAACTGGCATAAATCACCGCTGATGGGAGTCGTACCCACAACCTTTGAATTAGAATCCAACGCGCTAGTCCAACGCGCCACAGCTGCACGGATATAATGTATTAGACATTATAGCAATAGGACATATGTATTTAACCCAAGAAAATGTTTATGCATCTAGCAGTCATCCGGTAATATAAATGATATGTTAGGACTCTTGTCCAGTAAGCGAAAAACAATATGTAGAGTAAAAGTTAAATACTTTGTCAATATCCGAATTGATGGCCTATTTGGCTTTGCTTTTTCTTTGATCAAGTGACATGGTGCAAAGAAGGAAGTTAATAGAAAGTAGTTACTGCAAAAAAACCTTTTAATGAGTCGGCATATGGTATGCCTAATTAGACTACAGCTATTCCATCACTTTTATTTTGTTCTGCGCTTTTATTCTTTGCTTCGCATAAAATGCATTTGGTTCTGATTAAACGCATTGAAAAAATGTTGTTTGTTCAGAATCTGTGTGCAATAGCAACGGTAAGAAACTGGCATAAATCACCGCTGATGGGAGTCGTACCCACAAACTTTGAATTAGAATCCAACGCGCTAGTCCAACGCGCCACAGCTGCACGGATATATATGTATTAGACATTATAGCAATAGGACATATGTATTTAACCCAAGAAAATGTTTATGCATCTAGCAATCATCCGGTAACATAAATGATATGTTAGGACTCTTGTCCAGTAAGCGAAAAACAATATGTAGAGTAAAAGTTAAATACTTTGTCAATATCCAATTGATGGCCTATTTGGCTTTGCTTTTTCCTTGATCAAGTGACAAGGTGCAGAGAAGGTAGTTACTAGAAAGTAATTACTTCAAAAAACCTTTTAAGCAATCGGCATATGGAATGCCTAATTAGACTACGGCTATTCCTTTAATTCTTATTTTGCTCTGCGTTATTATTCTTCGCTTCGAATAAAATGCATTTGATTCTGATTAAACGCATTGAAAAAGGTTGTTTGTTGAGCATCTGTGTGCAATAGCAAGGGTAAAAAACTGGTATAAATCACCGCTGATGGGAGTCGAACCCACAACCTTTGAATTAGAAACCCAACGCGCTAGTCCATTGCGCAACAGCGGCACAAAAATACATGTATTAGACATTATAGAAATAGGACATATGTATTTAACCCAAGAAAATGTTTATGCATCTAGTAATCATCCGGTAACATGAATGATATGTTAGGACTCGTGTCCAGTAAGCGAAAAACAATATGTAGAGTAAAAGTTAATTACTTTGTCAATATCCGAATTGATGAGCTATTTGGCTTTGCTTTTTCTTTGATCAAGTGACATGGTGCAAAGAAGGTATTACTAGAAAGTAATTACTGCAAAAAAACGTTTAATGAGTCGGCATATGGAATGCCTAATTAGACTACGGCTATTCCATTACTTTTCATTTTGTTCTGCGTTATTATTCTTTGCTTCGCATAAAATGCATTTGGTTCTGATTAAACGCATTGAAAAAGTTTGTTTGTTCAGCATCTGTGTGCAATAGCAAGGGTAAAAACTGGCATAATCACCGCTGATGGAGTCGTACCCACAACCTTTGAATTAGAATCCAACGCGCTAGTCCAATGGCCACAGCGGCACGGATATAAATGTATTAGACATTATAGCAATACGACATATGTATTTAACCCAAGAAAATGTTTATGCATCTAGTAATCATCCGGTAACATAAATGATATGTTAGGAGTCGTGTCCAGTAAGCGAAAACAATATGTAGAGTAAAAGTTAATTACTTTGTCAATATCCGAATTGATGACCTATTTGGCTTTGCTTTTTCTTTGATCAAGTGACATGGTGCAAAGAAGGTAGTTACTAGAAAGTAATTACTCAAAAAAACCTTTTAATGAGTCAGTCGCCATATGGAATGCCTAATTAGACTACGGCTATTCCATTACTTTTATTTGGTTCTGCGTTATTATTCTTTGCTTCGCATAAAATGCATTTGGTTCTGATTAAACGCATTGAAAAAAAGTTTGTTTGTTCAGCATCTTTGTGCAATAGCAACGGTAAGAAACTGGCATAAATCACCGCTGATGGTAGTCGTACCCACACCCTTTGAATAGGAAGTCCAACGCGCTAGTCCAATGCGCTACAGCGGCACGGATATAAATGTATTAGACATTATAGCAATAGGACATATGTATTTAACCCAAGTAAATGTTTATGCATCTAGCAATCATCCGGTAACATAAATGATATGTTAGGACTCGTGTCCAGTAAGCGAAAAACAATATGTAGAGTAAAAGTTAAATACTTTGTCAATATCCGAATTGATGGCCTATTTGGCTTTGCTTTTTCTTTGATCAAGTGACATGGTGCAAAGAAGGAAGTTAATAGAAAGTAATTACTGCAAAAAAACCTTTTAATGAGTCGGCATATGGTATGCCTAATTAGACTACAGCTATTCCATCACTTTTTATTTTGTTCTAAGTTATTATTCTTTGCTTCGCATAAAATGCATTTGGTTCTGGTTAAACGCATTGAAAAAAGTTTATTTGTTCAGAATCTGTGTGCAATAGCAACGGTAAGAAACTGGCATAAATCACCGCTGATGGGAGTCGTACCCACAACCTTTGAATTAGAATCCAACGCGCTAGTCCAACGCGCGACAGCTGCACGGATATATATGTATTAGACATTATAGCAATAGGACATATGTATTTAACCCAAGAAAATGTTTATGCATCTAGCAATCATCCGGTAATATAAATGATATGTGGACTCTGTCCAGTAAGCGAAAAACAATATGTAGAGTAAAAGTTAAATACTTTGTCAATATCCAAATTGATGGCCTATTTGGCTTTGCTTTTTCCTTGATCAAGTGACAAGGTGCAGAAGGTAGTTACTAGAAAGTAATTACTTCAAAGAACCTTTTAAGCAATCGGCATATGGAATGCCTAATTAGACTACGGCTATTCCTTTAATTCTTATTTTGCTCTGCGTTATTATTCTTCGCTTCGAATAAAATGCATTTGATTCTGATTAAACGCATTGAAAAAGGTTGCTTTGTTGAGCATCTGTGTGCAATAGCAAGGGTAAAAAACTGGTATAAATCACCGCTGATGGGAGTCGAACCCACAACTTTGTATTAGAACCAACGCGCTAGTCAATTGCGCACAGCGGCACGAAAATACATGTATTTGACATTATAGAAATAGTATGTATTTAACCCAAGAAAATGTTTATGCATCTAGTAATCATCCGGTAACATGAATGATATGTTAGGACTCGTGTCCAGTAAGCGAAAACAATATGTAGAGTAAAAGTTAATTACTTTGTCAATATCCGAATTGATGACCTATTTGGCTTTGCTTTTTCTTTGATCAAGTGACATGGTGCAAAGAAGGTAGTTACTAGAAAGTAATTACTGCAAAAAAAACGTTTAATGAGTCGGCATATGGAATGCCTAATTAGACTACGGCTATTCCATTACTTTTCATTTTGTTCTGCGTTATTATTCTTTGCTTCGCATAAAATGCATTTGGTTCTGATTAAACGCATTGAAAAAAAGTGTGTTTGTTCAGCATCTGTGTGCAATAGCAACGGTAAGAAACTGGCATAAATCACCGCTGATGGTAGTCGTAGCCACACCCTTTGAATAAGAAGTCCAACGCGCTAGTTCAATGCGCCACAGCGGCACGGATATAAATGTATTAGACATTATAGCAATACGACATATGTATTTAACCCAAGAAAATGTTTATGCATCTAGTAATCATCCGGTAACATAAATGATATGTTAGGAGTCGTGTCCAGTAAGCGAAACACAATATGTAGAGTAAAAGTTAATTACTTTGTCAATATCCGAATTGATGACCTATTTGGCTTTGCTTTTTCTTTGATCAAGTGACATGGTGCAAAGAAGGTAGTTACTAGAAAGTAATTACTGCAAAAAAACCTTTTAATGAGTCAGTCGCATATGGAATGCCTAATTAGACTACGGCTATTCCATTACTTTTTATTTGTTCTGCGTTATTATTCTTTGCTTCGCATAAAATGCATTTGGTTCTGATTAAACGCATTGAAAAAAGTTTGTTTGTTCAGCATCTGTGTGCAATAGCAACGGTAAGAAACTGGCATAAATCACCGCTGATGGTAGTCGTACCCACACCTTTGAATAGAAGTCCAACGCGCTAGTCCAATGCGCTACAGCGGCACGGATATAAATGTATTAGACATTATAGCAATAGGACATATGTATTTAACCCAAGAAAATGTTTATGCATCTAGTAATCATCCGGTAACATAAATGATATGTTAGGACTCGTGTCCAGTAAGCGAAAAACAATATGTAGAGTAAAAGTTAAATACTTTGTCAATATCCGAATTGATGACCTATTTGGCTTTGCTTTTTCTTTGATCAAGTGACATGGTGCAAAGAAGGTAGTTACTAGAAAGTAATTACTGCAAAAAACCTTTTAATGAGTCGTCGCATATGGAATGCCTAATTAGACTACGGCTATTCCATTACTTTTTATTTGTTCTGCGTTATTATTCTTTGCTTCGCATAAAATGCATTTGGTTCTGATTAAACGCATTGAAAAAAGTTTGTTTGTTCAGCATCTGTGTGCAATAGCAACGGTAAGAAACTGGCATAAATCACCGCTGATGGAGTCGTACCCACACCTTTGAATTAGAAGTCCAACGCGCTAGTCCAATGCGCACAGCGGCACGGATATAAATGTATTAGACATTATAGCAATAGGACATATGTATTTAACCCAAGAAAATGTTTATGCATCTAGCAATCATCCGGTAACATAAATGATATGTTAGGACTCGTGTCCAGTAAGCGAAAAACAATATGTAGAGTAAAAGTTAAATACTTTGTCAATATCCGAATTGATGGCCTATTTGGCTTTGCTTTTTCTTTGATCAAGTGACATGGTGCAAAGAAGGAAGTTAATAGAAAGTAATTACTGCAAAAAAACCTTTTAATGAGTCGGCATATGGTATGCCTAATTAGACTACGCTATTCCATCACTTTTATTTTGTTCTGCGTTATTATTCTTTGCTTCGCATAAAATGCATTTGGTTCTGATTAAACGCATTGAAAAAAGTTTTTTTGTTCAGAATCTGTGTGCAATAGCAACGGTAAGAAACTGGCATAAATCACCGCTGATGGGAGTCGTACCCACAACCTTTGAATTAGAATCCAACGCGCTAGTCCAACGCGCACAGCTGCACGGATATATATGTATTAGACATTATAGCAATAGGACATATGTATTTAACCCAAGAAAATGTTTATGCATCTAGCAATCATCCGGTAACATAAATGATATGTTAGGACTCTGTCCAGTAAGCGAAAAACAATATGTAGAGTAAAAGTTAAATACTTTGTCAATATCCGAATTGATGGCCTATTTGGCTTTGCTTTTTCTTGATCAAGTGACATGGTGCAGAGAAGGTAGTTACTAGAAAGTAATTACTTCAAAAACCTTTTAATGCAATCGGCATATGGAATGCCTAATTAGACTACGGCTATTCCATTAATTTTATTTTGTTCTGCGTTATTATTCTTTGCTTCGCATAAAATGCATTTGGTTCTGATTAAACGCATTGAAAAAGTTTTTGTTCAGCATCTGTGTGCAATAGCAAGGGTAAAAAACTGGCATAAATCACCGCTGATGGGAGTCGACCCACAACCTTTGAATTAGAAACCAACGCGCTAGTCCAATTGCGCACAGCGGCACGAAAATACATGTATTAGACATTATAGAAATAGTATGTATTTAACCCAAGAAAATGTTTATGCATCTAGTAATCATCCGGTAACATAAATGATATGTTAGGACTCGTGTCCAGTAAGCGAAAAACAATATGTAGAGTAAAAGTTAATTACTTTGTCAATATCCGAATTGATGACCTATTTGGCTTTGCTTTTTCTTTGATCAAGTGACATGGTGCAAAGAAGGTAGTTACTAGAAAGTAATTACTGCAAAAAAACCTTTTAATGAGTCGTCGCATATGGAATGCCTAATTAGACTACGGCTATTCCATTACTTTTCATTTGTTCTGCGTTATTATTCTTTGCTTCGCATAAAATGCATTTGGTTCTGATTAAACGCATTGAAAAAAGTTTGTTTGTTCAGCATCTTTGTGCAATAGCAACGGTAAGAAACTGGCATAAATCACCGCTGATGGTAGTCGTACCCACAACCTTTGAATAGAAGTCCAACGCGCTAGTCCAATGCGCCACAGCGGCACGGATATAAATGTATTAGACATTATAGCAAAAGGACATATGTATTTAACCCAAGAAAATGTTTATGCATCTAGCAATCATCCGGTAACATAAATGATATGTTAGGACTCGTGTCCAGTAAGCGAAAAAAATATGTAGAGTAAAAGTTAAATACTTTGTCAATATCCAATTGATGGCCTATTTGGCTTTGCTTTTTCCTTGATCAAGTGACAAGGTGCAGAGAAGGTAGTTACTAGAAAGTAATTACTTCAAAAGAACCTTTTAAGCAATCGGCATATGGAATGCCTAATTAGACTACGGCTATTCCTTTAATTCTTATTTTGCTCTGCGTTATTATTCTTCGCTTCGAATAAAATGCATTTGATTCTGATTAAACGCATTGAAAAAGGTTGCTTTGTTGAGCATCTGTGTGCAATAGCAAGGGTAAAAAACTGGTATAAATCACCGCTGATGGGAGTCGAACCCACAACCTTTGTATTAGAAACCCAACGCGCTAGTCAATTGCGCAACAGCGGCACGAAAATACATGTATTTGACATTATAGAAATAGTATGTATTTAACCCAAGAAAATGTTTATGCATCTAGTAATCATCCGGTAACATGAATGATATGTTAGGACTCGTGTCCAGTAAGCGAAAAACAATATGTAGAGTAAAAGTTAATTACTTTGTCAATATCCGAATTGATGAGCTATTTGGCTTTGCTTTTTCTTTGATCAAGTGACATGGTGCAAAGAAGGTAATTACTAGAAAGTAATTACTGCAAAAAAAACGTTTAATGAGTCGGCATATGGAATGCCTAATTATACTGAGTCGGCATATGGAATGCCTAATTATACTACGGCTATTCATTACTTTTCATTTTGTTCTGCGTTATTATTCTTTGCTTCGCATAAAATGCATTTGGTCTGATTAAACGCATTGAAAAAAGTTTTGTTTGTTCAGCATCTGTGTGCAATAGCAAGGGTAAAAAACTGGCATATCACCGCTGATGGGAGTCGTACCCACAACCTTTTAATTAGAATCCAACTCGCTAGTCCAATGGGCCACAGCGGCACGGATATAAATGTATTAGACATTATAGCAATACGACATATGTATTTAACCCAAGAAAATGTTTATGCATCTAGTAATCATCCGGTAACATAAATGATATGTTAGGAGTCGTGTCCAGTAAGCGAAACACAATATGTAGAGTAAAAGTTAATTACTTTGTCAATATCCGAATTGATGACCTATTTGGCTTTGCTTTTTTTATCAAGTGACATGGTGCAAAGAAGGTAGTTACTAGAAAGTAATTACTTCAAAAAAACCTTTTAATGAGTCAGTCGCCATATGGAATGCCTAATTAGACTACGGCTATTCCATTACTTTTCATTTGGTTCTGCGTTATTATTCTTTGCTTCGCATAAAATGCATTTGGTTCTGATTAAACGCATTGAAAAAAAGTTTGTTTGTTCAGCATCTTTGTGCAATAGCAACGGTAAGAAACTGGCATAAATCACCGCTGATGGTAGTCGTACCCACACCCTTTGAATAGGAAGTCCAACGCGCTAGTCCAATGCGCTACAGCGGCACGGATATAAATGTATTAGACATTATAGCAATAGGACATATGTATTTAACCCAAGTAAATGTTTATGCATCTAGCAATCATCCGGTAACATAAATGATATGTTAGGACTCGTGTCCAGTAAGCGAAAAACAATATGTAGAGTAAAAGTTAAATACTTTGTCAATATCCGAATTGATGGCCTATTTGGCTTTGCTTTTTCTTTGATCAAGTGACATGGTGCAAAGAAGGAAGTTAATAGAAAGTAATTACTGCAAAAAACCTTTTAATGAGTCGGCATATGGTATGCCTAATTAGACTACAGCTATTCCATCACTTTTATTTTGTTCTGCGTTATTATTCTTTGCTTCGCATAAAATGCATTTGGTTCTGATTAAACGCATTGAAAAAAGTTTATTTGTTCAGAATCTGTGTGCAATAGCAACGGTAAGAAACTGGCATAAATCACCGCTGATGGGAGTCGTACCCACACCCTTTGAATTAGAATCCAACGCGCTAGTCCAACGTGCCACAGCTGCACGGATATATATGTATTAGACATTATAGCAATAGGACATATGTATTTAACCCAAGAAAATGTTTATGCATCTAGCAGTCATCCGGTAATATAAATGATATGTTAGGACTCTTGTCCAGTAAGCGAAAAACAATATGTAGAGTAAAAGTTAAAAACTTTGTCAATATCCGAATTGATGGCCTATTTGGCTTTGCTTTTTCTTTGATCAAGTGACATGGTGCAAAGAAGGAAGTTAATAGAAAGTAGTTACTGCAAAAAAACCTTTTAATGAGTCGGCATATGGTATGCCTAATTAGACTACAGCTATTCCATCACTTTTTATTTTGTTCTGCGTTATTATTCTTTGCTTCGCATAAAATGCATTTGGTTCTGATTAAACGCATTGAAAAAATGTTGTTTGTTCAGAATCTGTGTGCAATAGCAACGGTAAGAAAACTGGCATAAATCACCGCTGATGGGAGTCGTACCCACAACCTTTGAATTAGAATCCAACGCGCTAGTCCAACGCGCCACAGCTGCACGGATATATATGTATTAGACATTATAGCAATAGGACATATGTATTTAACCCAAGAAAATGTTTATGCATCTAGCAATCATCCGGTAACATAAATGATATGTTAGGACTCGTGTCCAGTAAGCGAAAAACAATATGTAGAGTAAAAGTTAAATACTTTGTCAATATGAATGATGGCCTATTTGGCTTTGCTTTTTCTTTGATCAAGTGACATGGTGCAAAGAAGGTAGTTACTAGAAAGTAATTACTGCAAAAAAACTTTTAAGAGTCGGCATATGGAATGCCTAATTAGACTACGGCTATTCCATTAATTTTATTTTGCTGCGTTATTATTCTTTCGCTTCGATAAAATGCATTTGGTTCTGATTAAACGCATTGAAAAAGGTTGTTTGTTGAGCATCTGTGTGCAATAGCAAGGGTAAAAAACTGGCATAAATCACCGCTGATGGGAGTCGAACCCACAACCTTTGAATTAGAAACCAACGCGCTAGTCCATGCGCACAGCGGCACGGAAAAATACATGTATTAGACATTATAGAAATAGGACATATGTATTTAACCCAAGAAAATGTTTATGCATCTAGTAATCATCCGGTAACATAAATGATATGTTAGGAGTCGTGTCCAGTAAGCGAAAACAATATGTAGAGTAAAAGTTAATTACTTTGTCAATATCCGAATTGATGACCTATTTGGCTTTGCTTTTTTTTGATCAAGTGACATGGTGCAAAGAAGGTAGTTACTAGAAAGTAATTACTGCAAAAAAACCTTTTAATGAGTCGGCATATGGAATGCCTAATTAGACTACGGCTATTCCATTACTTTTTATTTGTTCTGCGTTATTATTCTTTGCTTCGCATAAAATGCATTTGGTTCTGATTAAACGCATTGAAAAAAGTTTGTTTGTTCAGCATCTTTGTGCAATAGCAACGGTAAGAAACTGGCATAAATCACCGCTGATGGAGTCGTACCCACACCTTTGAATAGAAGTCCAACGCGCTAGTCCAATGCGCTACAGCGGCACGGATATAAATGTATTAGACATTATAGCAATAGGACATATGTATTTAACCCAAGAAATGTTTATGCATCTAGCAATCATCCGGTAACATAAATGATATGTTAGGACTCGTGTCCAGTAAGCGAAAAACAATATGTAGAGTAAAAGTTAAATACTTTGTCAATATCCGAATTGATGGCCTATTTGGCTTTGCTTTTTCTTTGATCAAGTGACATGGTGCAAAGAAGGAGTTATAGAAAGTAATTACTGCAAAAAAACCTTTTAATGAGTCGGCATATGGATGCCTAATTAGACTACGCTATTCCATCACTTTTTATTTTGTTCTGCGTTATTATTCTTTGCTTCGCATAAAATGCATTTGGTTCTGATTAAACGCATTGAAAAAAGTTTTTTGTTCAGCATCTGTGTGCAATAGCAACGGTAAGAAACTGGCATAAATCACCGCTGATGGGAGTCGTACCCACAACCTTTGAATTAGAATCCAACGCGCTAGTCCAACGCGCCACAGCGCACGGATATATATGTATTAGACATTATAGCAATAGGACATATGTATTTAACCCAAGAAAATGTTTATGCATCTAGCAATCATCCGGTAACATAAATGATATGTGGGACTCTTGTCCAGTAAGCGAAAAACAATATGTAGAGTAAAAGTTAAATACTTTGTCAATATCCAATTGATGGCCTATTTGGCTTTGCTTTTTCCTTGATCAAGTGACAAGGTGCAGAGAAGGTAGTTACTAGAAAGTAATTACTTCAAAAGAACCTTTTAAGCAATCGGCATATGGAATGCCTAATTAGACTACGGCTATTCCTTTAATTCTTATTTTGCTCTGCGTTATTATTCTTCGCTTCGAATAAAATGCATTTGATTCTGATTAAACGCATTGAAAAAGGTTGCTTTGTTGAGCATCTGTGTGCAATAGCAAGGGTAAAAAACTGGTATAAATCACCGCTGATGGGAGTCGAACCCACAACCTTTGTATTAGAAACCCAACGCGCTAGTCAATTGCGCAACAGCGGCACGAAAATACATGTATTTGACATTATAGAAATAGTATGTATTTAACCCAAGAAAATGTTTATGCATCTAGTAATCATCCGGTAACATGAATGATATGTTAGGACTCGTGTCCAGTAAGCGAAAAACAATATGTAGAGTAAAAGTTAATTACTTTGTCAATATCCGAATTGATGACCTATTTGGCTTTGCTTTTTTTTGATCAAGTGACATGGTGCAAAGAAGGTAATTACTAGAAAGTAATTACTGCAAAAAAAACGTTTAATGAGTCGGCATATGGAATGCCTAATTACTACGGCTATTCCATTACTTTTCATTTTGTTCTGCGTTATTATTCTTTGCTTCGCATAAAATGCATTTGGTTCTGATTAAACGCATTGAAAAAGTTTGTTTGTTCAGCATCTGTGTGCAATAGCAAGGGTAAAAAACTGGCATAAATCACCGCTGATGGAGTCGTACCCACAACCTTTTAATTAGAATCCAACGCGCTAGTCCAATGGCCACAGCGGCACGGATATAAATGTATTAGACATTATAGCAATACGACATATGTATTTAACCCAAGAAAATGTTTATGCATCTAGTAATCATCCGGTAACATAAATGATATGTTAGGAGTCGTGTCCAGTAAGCGAAACACAATATGTAGAGTAAAAGTTAATTACTTTGTCAATATCCGAATTGATGACCTATTTGGCTTTGCTTTTTCTTTGATCAAGTGACATGGTGCAAAGAAGGTAGTTACTAGAAAGTAATTACTTCAAAAAAACCTTTTAATGAGTCAGTCGCATATGGAATGCCTAATTAGACTACGGCTATTCCATTACTTTTCATTTGGTTCTGCGTTATTATTCTTTGCTTCGCATAAAATGCATTTGGTTCTGATTAAACGCATTGAAAAAAGTTTGTTTGTTCAGCATCTTTGTGCAATAGCAACGGTAAGAAACTGGCATAAATCACCGCTGATGGTAGTCGTACCCACACCTTTGAATAGAAGTCCAACGCGCTAGTCCAATGCGCTACAGCGGCACGGATATAATGTATTAGACATTATAGCAATAGGACATATGTATTTAACCCAAGTAAATGTTTATGCATCTAGCAATCATCCGGTAACATAAATGATATGTTAGGACTCGTGTCCAGTAAGCGAAAAACAATATGTAGAGTAAAAGTTAAATACTTTGTCAATATCCGAATTGATGGCCTATTTGGCTTTGCTTTTTCTTTGATCAAGTGACATGGTGCAAAGAAGGTAGTTACTAGAAAGTAATTACTGCAAAAAAACCTTTTAATGAGTCGGCATATGGAATGCCTAATTAGACTACGGCTATTCCATTACTTTTATTTTGTTCTGCGTTATTATTCTTTGCTTCGCATAAAATGCATTTGGTTCTGATTAAACGCATTGAAAAAAAGTTGTTTGTTCAGCATCTGTGTGCAATAGCAACGGTAAAAACTGGCATAAATCACCGCTGATGGTAGTCGTACCCAACCTTTGAATTAGAAGTCCAACGCGCTAGTCCAATGCGCCACAGCGGCACGGATATAAATGTATTAGACATTATAGCAATAGGACATATGTATTTAACCCAAGAAAATGTTTATGCATCTAGCAATCATCCGGTAACATAAATGATATGTTAGGACTCGTGTCCAGTAAGCGAAAAACAATATGTAGAGTAAAAGTTAAATACTTTGTCAATATCCGAATTGATGGCCTATTTGGCTTTGCTTTTTCTTTGATCAAGTGACATGGTGCAAAGAAGGAAGTTAATAGAAAGTAATTACTGCAAAAAACCTTTTAATGAGTCGGCATATGGTATGCCTAATTAGACTACAGCTATTCCATCACTTTTTATTTTGTTCTGCGTTATTATTCTTTGCTTCGCATAAAATGCATTTGGTTCTGATTAAACGCATTGAAAAAATGTTGTTTGTTCAGAATCTGTGTGCAATAGCAACGGTAAGAAACTGGCATAAATCACCGCTGATGGGAGTCGTACCCACAACCTTTGAATTAGAATCCAACGCGCTAGTCCAACGCGCCACAGCTGCACGGATATATATGTATTAGACATTATAGCAATAGGACATATGTATTTAACCCAAGAAAATGTTTATGCATCTAGCAATCATCCGGTAACATAAATGATATGTTAGGACTCTTGTCCAGTAAGCGAAAAACAATATGTAGAGTAAAAGTTAAATACTTTGTCAATATCCAATTGATGGCCTATTTGGCTTTGCTTTTTCCTTGATCAAGTGACAAGGTGCAGAGAAGGTAGTTACTAGAAAGTAATTACTTCAAAAGAACCTTTTAAGCAATCGGCATATGGAATGCCTAATTAGACTACGGCTATTCCTTTAATTCTTATTTTGCTCTGCGTTATTATTCTTCGCTTCGAATAAAATGCATTTGATTCTGATTAAACGCATTGAAAAAGGTTGCTTTGTTGAGCATCTGTGTGCAATAGCAAGGGTAAAAAACTGGTAAAATCACCGCTGATGGGAGTCGAACCCACAACCTTTGAATTAGAAACCCAACGTGCTAGTCCATTGCGCAACAGCGGCACGAAAATACATGTATTAGACATTATAGAAATAATATGTATTTAACCCAAGAAAATGTTTATGCATCTAGTAATCATCCGGTAACATGAATGATATGTTAGGACTCGTGTCCAGTAAGCGAAAAACAATATGTAAAGTAAAAGTTAATTACTTTGTCAATATCCGAATTGATGAGCGATTTGGCTTTGCTTTTTCTTTGATCAAGTGACATGGTGCAAAGAAGGTAATTACTAGAAAGTAATTACTGCAAAAAAAACGTTTTAATGAGTCGGCATATGGAATGCCTAATTATACTACGGCTATTCCATTACTTTTCATTTTGTTCTGCGTTATTATTCTTTGCTTCGCATAAAATGCATTTGGTTCTGATTAAACGCATTGAAAAAAAGTTTGTTTGTTCAGCATCTGTGTGCAATAGCAACGGTAAGAAACTGGCATAAATCACCGCTGATGGGAGTCGTGCCCACAACCTTTGAATTAGAATCCAACGCGCTAGTCCAATATAAATGTATATAAAAATATTAGACATTATAGCAATAGGACATATGTATTTAACCCAAGTAAATGTTTATGCATCTAGCAACCATCCAGTAACATAAATGATATGTTAGGACTCGTGTCCAGTAAGCGAAAAACAGTATGTAGAGTAAAAGTTAAATACCTTGTCAATATCCGAATTGATGGCCTATTTCGCTTTGCTTTTTCTTTGATCAAGTGTCATGGTGCAGAGAAGGGAAGTTAGTAGAAAACAACTACTGCAAAAAAATATTTTAATGAATCGGCAGATAAAATGCCTAACTAGACTACGGCTATTACATTAATTTTTATTTTGTTCTGCGTTATTATTTTTTGCTTCGCATAAAATGTATTTGGTTCTGATTAAACGCATTGAAAAAGGTTCGTTTGTTCAGCATCTGTGTGCAAAAGCAACGGTAAGAAACTGGCAAAAATCACCGCTGATGGGAGATGAGCCCCAACCTTTGAATTAGAAGGCCAATGCACTAGTCCATTGCGCCACAGCAGCACGGTTATACATGTATTAGACATTATAGCAATATGACATATGTATTTAACCCACGAAAATGTTTATGCATCTAGTAATCATCCGGTAACATAAATGATATGTTAGTCCTTGTGTGCAGTAAGCGAAAAACAGTATGTAGAGTAAAAGTTAAATACTTTGTCAATATCCGAATTGATGACCTATTTGGCTTTGCTTTTTTTTTAATCAAGTGTCATGGCGCAGAGAAAGTAGTTACTAGAAAGTAATTACTGCAAAAAAACCTTTAAATGAATCGGCATATGGAATGACTAATTAGACTACGGCTATTCCATTACTTTTTATTTTGTTTTGCGTTACTATTCTTTGCTTCGCATAAAATGCATTTGATTCTGATTAAACGTATTGAAAAATGTTCGTTTGTTCAGCATCTGTGTGCAATAGCAACGGTAAGAAACTGGCATAAATCACTGCTGATGGGAGTCGATCCCACAACCTTTGAATTAGAAGTTCAACGCACTAGTCCACTGCGCCACACCGGAACGGACATATATATATATTAGGCATTGGAGCAATTTAACCCAAGAAATTGTTTATGCATCTTGTAATCATCCTGTAACATAAATGATATGTTAGGACTCGTGTGCAGTAAGCGAAAAACAATATGTAGAGTAGAAGTTAAATACTTTTTCAATATCCGAAATGATGACCTACTTGGCTTTGCTTTTTATTTTTTCCAGTGTGCACAGTGCGGAGAAAGTAATTACTGCAATAAAACTTTTTAATGAATCGGCATACGGAATGCCTAATTAGACTACGGTTATTCTATCAATTTTTATTTTGTTCTGCGTTATTATTTTTTGCTTCGCATAAGATATATTTGGTTCTGATTAAACGCATTGAAAAAGGTTCGTTTGTTCAGCATTTGTGTGCAAAAGCAACGGTAAGAAACTGGCAAAAATCACCGCTGATGGAAGTCGAGCCTACATTTTAATTAGAATTCCAACGCGCTAGTCCATTGCGCCACAGCGGCACGGCTATGTATATATTAGGCATTGGAGCAACAGAACATATGTTTTTAACCCAAGAAAATGTTTATGCATCTAGTAATCATCCGGTAACATAAATGATAAGTTAGGACTCGTGTGCGGAAAATGAAAAACAATATGTAGAGTAAAAAGTTAAATACTTTGTCAATATCCGAATTGATGACCTATTTGGCTTTGCTTTTTGTTAGATCAAGTGTCATGGCGCAAAAAAGTAGTTTCTAGAAAGTAATTACTGCAAAAAAACCTTTAAATGAATCGGCATATGGAATGCTTAATTAGACTACGGCTATTTCATTACGTTTTATTTTGTTTTGCGTTATTATTCTTTGCATCGCATAAAATATATTTGGTTCTGATTAAACGCATTGAAAAAGGTTCGTTTGTTCAGCATCTGTGTGCAAAAGCAACGGTAAGAAACTGGCAAAAATCACCGCTGATGGGAGTCGAGCCTACAACATTTGAATTGGAATTCCAACGCGCTAGTCCATTGCGCCACAGCGGCACGGCTTTGTATATATTAGGCATTGGAGCAACAGGACATATGTTTTTAACCCAAGAAAATGTTTATGCATGTAGTAATCATCCGTTAACATAAATGATATGTTAGGACTCGTGTGCAGTAAGTGAAAAACAATATGTAGAGTAAAAGTTAAATACTTTGTCAATATCCGAATTGATGACCTATTTGGCTTTGCTTTTCTTTAGATCAAGTGTCATCGCGCAAAGAAAGTAGTTTCTAGAAAGTAATTACTGCAAAAAAACCTTTAAATGAATCGGCATATGGAATGCCTAATTAGACTACGGCTATTCCATTATTTTTTTTTTTTTTTTGCGTTATTATTCTTTGCTTTGCATAAAACGCATTTGATTCTGATTAAACGTATTCAAAAAGGTTCGTTTGTTCAGCATCTGTGTACTTAGCAACGGTAAGAAACTGGCATAAATCACTGCTGATGGGAGTCGAATCCACAACCTTTGAATTAGAAGTTCAACGCGCTAGTCCATTGCGCCGCAGCGGAACAGATATATATATATATATATTAGGCATTGGAGCAATTTAACCCAAGAAAATATTGATGCATCTAGTAATCATCCGGTAACATAAATGATATGTTAGTTATTCCATTAATTTTTATTTTGTTCTGCGTTATTATTTTTTCCTTCGCATAAAATGTATTTGGTTCTGATTAAACGCATTGAAAAAGGTTCGTTTGTTCAGCATCTGTGTGCAAAAGCAACGGTAAGAAACTGGGGAAAATCACCGCTGATGGGAGACGAGTCCCAACTTTGGAATTAGAAGTCCAATGCGCTAGTCCATTGCACCACAGCGGTATGGATATACAACTATTAGACATTATAGCAATAGGACATATGTATTTAACCCAAGAAAATGTTTATGCATCTAGTAATCATCCGGTAACATAAATGATATGTTAGTCCTAGTGTGCAGTAAGCGTAAAACAGTATTTAGAGTAAAAGTTAAATACTTTGTCAATATCCGAATTGATAACATATTTGGCTTTGCTTTTTTTTTTATCAAGTGTCATGGCGCAGAGAAAGTAGTTACTAGAAAGAAATTACTGCAAAAAAACCTTTTAATGAATCGGCATATGGAATGCCTAATTAGACTACGGCTATTCCATTATTTTTAATTTGCTTTGCGTTATTATTCTTTGCTTCGCTTAAAATGCATTTCGTTCTGATTAAAGGTATTGAAAAAGATTCGTTTGTTCAGCATCTTTGTGCAATAGCAACGGTAAGAAATTGGCATATATGACCGCTGATGGGAATCGAACACACAACCTTTGAATTAGAAGTCCAACGTGCTAGTCCATCGCGCCACAGCGGCACGGATATATTTGTATTAGACACTATAGCAATAGGACATATGTTTTTAGCCCAAGAAAATGTTTATGCATCTACAATCATGTTCATAAATTATTGGAAAAACGGTTTTTGAGGCTTTTTTCAGAGTTTTCACCCTCTCCCCCTACAGTCAGTGTTGATTTTGTGTTGCTTTGTGCCCCAAAATACTGCCGGCGACTCTGGAAAAGACCTCCAACCAACACTGAAGAGTAGGGGGGAGGGGGAAAGTGGTTTTTCCAAAACTATTATGAACATGATTGTAGTAATCATCCGGAAACACAAATGATATGTTAGGCCTTACTAGAAAGTAATTACTTCAAGGAAACCTTTTAATGAGTGGACATATGGAATGCCTAATCCGACTACGGCTATTCCATTAATTTTTATTTTGTTCTGCGTTATTAATCTTTGCTTTGCATAAAATGCATTTGGTTCTGATTAAAGGTATTGAAAAAGGTTCGATTGATCAGCATCTGTGTGCAATGGCAACGGTAAGAAACTGGCATAAATCACCGCTGATGAGAGTCGAACCGACAAGAGAAGGTAGTTAGTAGAAAGTAACTACTGCAAAAAAACCTTTTAATGAATCGGCATATGGAATGCCTAATTATACTACGGCTATTCGATTAAATTTTATTTTATTCTGCCTTATTATTCTCTGTTTCGCATAAAATGCATTTGGTTCGGATTAAACGTATTGAAAAAGGTTCGTTTGTTCAGCATCTGTGTGCAATAGCAACGGCAAGAAACTGGCATAAATTACCGCTGATGGGAGTCGAACCCACAACCTTTGAATTAGAAGACCAACGCGCTAGTCCATTGCGCAACAGCGGCACGGATATGTATATATTAGGCATTGGAACAATTTAACCCAATTAAATGTTCATGCATCTAGTAGCCATCCGGTAACATAAATGATAGCATAAGAGTCGTCTGCAGTAAGCCAAAATAAGATATAGAGTAATAGTCTAAACACTTCGTCAATATCCGAATTGATGACCTATTTCGCTTTGTTTTTTATTTTTTCCAGTGTGCCGAGTGCAGAGAAAGTAATTACTGCAAAAAAACTTTTAATAAATCGACATATGGAATGCGTAATTAGACTACGGCTATTCCATTACTTTTTATTTTGTACTGCGTCATTATTCTTTGCTTCGCATAAAATGTATTTGGTTCTGATTAAACGCATTGAAAAAGGTTCGTTTGATCAGCCTCTGTGTGCAATGGCAACGGTAAGAAACTGGCATAAATCACCGCTGATGGGATTCGAACCCACAACCTTTGAATTATAAGTCCAACGCGCTAGTCCATCGCGCCACAGCGGCACGGATATACATGTATTAGACATTATAGAAATAGGACATATGTATTTAACCCACGGAAATGTTTATGCATCTAGTAATTATCCGGTAACATGAATGATATGTTAGAACTCGTGTCCAGTAAGCGAAAAACAATTTGGCTTTGCTTTTCCTTTGGTCAAGTGTCATGGTGCAGAGAAGGTAGTTACTAGAAAGTAATTACTGCAAAAAAACTTTTAATGAATCGGCATATGGAATGCCTAATTAGACTACGGCTATTCCATTAATTGTTATTTTGTTCTGCGTTATTATTCTTTGCTTCGCATAAAATGGATTTGGTTCTGATTAACCGCATTGAAAAGGGTTCGTTTGTTCAGCATCTATGTGCAATAGCAAGTGTAAGAAAGTGGCATAAACCACCGCTAATGGGAGTCGAACCCTCAACCTTTGAATTATAAGTCCAACGCGCTAGTCCATCGCGCCACAGCGGCACGGATATACATGAATTAGACATTATAGAAATAGGACATATGTATTTAACCCACGGAAATGTTTATGCATCTAGTAATTATCCGTTAACATGAACCAAATGTTAGGACCCGTGTGCAGTAAGCGAAAAACAATTTAGCTTTGCTTTTCTTTGACCAAGTGTCATGGTGCAGAGAAGGTAGTTCTAGAAAGTAATTACTGCAAAAAAACCTTTTAATGAATAGGCATATGGAATGCCTAATTAGACTACGGCTATTCCAATAATTTTTATTTTGTTCTGCGTTATTATTCTTTGCTTCTCATAAATGCATTTGGTTCTGATTAAACGCATTGAAAAGGGTTCGTTTGTTCAGCATCTGTGTGTAATAGCAACGGTAAGAAACTGGCATAAATCACCGCTGATGAGAGTCGAACACACAACCTTTAAATTAGAAGTCGATCGCACTACTCCATTGCGCCACAGCGGCACGGACATACATGTAATAGAAATTAGAGAAATAGGACATATGTATTTAACCCACGAAAATGTTTATTCATCTAGTAATTATCCGGTAACATGAATGATATGTTAGGACTCGTGTCCAGTAAGCGAAAAACAATTTGGCTTTGCTTTTTCTTTGATCAAGTCTCATGGTGCAGAGAAGGTAGTTCTAGAAAGTAATTACTGCAAAAAAAACTTTTAATGAATAGGCATATGGAATGCCTAATTAGACTACGGCTATCCCATTAATTTTTATTTTGTTTTGCGTTCATTATTCCTTGCTTCGCATAAAATGCATTTGGTTCTGATTAAGCGCATTTAAAAACGTTCGTTTGTTCAGGCTCTGTGTGGAATGGCAACGGTAAGAAACTGGCATAAATCACCGCTGATGGGATTCGATCCCACAACCTTTGAATTAGAAGTCCAACGTGCTAGTCCATCGCGCCTCAGCGGCACGGATATTCATGTATTAGACATTATAGCAATAGGACATATGTATTTAACCCAAGAAAATATTTATGCATCTAGTAATCATCCGGTAGCTTAAATGATATGTTAGTCCTCGTGTGCAGTAGGCGAAAAACAATATGTAGAGAAAAAGTTAAATACTTTGTCAATATCCGAATTGATGACCTATTTCGCTTTGCTATTTATTTTTTCCAGTGTGCACAGTGCAGAGAAAGTACTTACTGCAAAAAAAACTTTTAATGAATGGGCATATGGAAGGCCTAATTAGACTACGGCTATTTCATTACTTTTTATTTTGTTCTGCGTTATTATTCTTTGAGTTGCATAAAATGCATTTGGTTCTGATTAAACGCATTGAAAAAGATTTGTTTGTTCAGCATCTGTGTGCAATAGCAACGGTAAGAAACCAGCATAAATCACCGCTGATGGGAGTCGAACCCACAACTTTTGAATTAGAAGTCCAAAGCGCTAGTCCATTGCGCCACAGCGGCAGGGATATATATGTATTAGACATTATAGCAATAGGACATATGTTTTTAACCCAAGGAAATGTTTATGCATCTAGTAATCATCCAGTAACATAAATGATATGTTAGGACTCGTGTGCAGTAAGCGAAAAACAATATGTAGAGTAAAAGTTAAATACCTTGTCAATATCCGAATTGATGACCTCTTTGGTTTTGCTTTTTTATTGATCAAGTGTCATGGCGCAGAGAAAGTAGTTACTAGAAAGTAATTACTGCAAAAAAAACTTTTAATGAATCGGCATATGGAATGCCTAATTAGACTACGGCTATTTCATTACTTTTTAATTTGTTCTGCGTTATTATTCTTTGCTTCGCATAAAATGCATTTGGTTCTGATTAAACGCATTGAAAAAGGTTCGTTGGTTCAGCATCTGTGTGCAATAGCAAGGGTAAGAAACTGGCATAAATCACCGCTGATGGTAGTTGAACCTACAACCTTTGAATTAGAAGTCCAACGCGCTAGTCCGTTGCGCCACAGCGGCACGGATATACATGTATTAGACATGTAAGAAATAGGACATAAGTATTTAACCCACGAAAGTGCTTATGCATCTAGTAATTATCCGGTAACATGAATGATATGTTCGAACTCGTGTCCAGTAAGCGAAAAACAATTTGGCTTTGCTTTTTCTTTGGTCAAGTGTCATGGTGCGGAGAAGTTAGTTACTAGAAAGTAATTACTGCAAAAAAAACTTTTAATGAATCGACATATGGAATGCCTAATTAAACTACGGCTATTCCATTACTTTTTACTTTGTTCTGCGTTATTTTTCTTTGCTTCGCATAAAATGCATTTGGTTCTGATTAACCGCATTGAAAAGGGTTAGTTTGTTCAGCATCTGTGTGTAATAGCAACGGTACGAAACTGGCATAAATCACCGCTGATGGGAGTCGAACCCTCAACCTTTGAATTAGAAGTACAACGCGTTAGTCCATTGCAGCACAGCGGCAAGGATATATATGTATTAGACATTATAGCAATAGGACATATGTATTTAACCCAAGAAAGTATTTATGCATCTAGTAATTATCCGGTAACATGAACGATATGTTAGGACACGTGTTCAGTAAGCGAAAAACAATTTGGCTTTGCTTTTTCTTTGATCAAGTGTCATTGTGCAGAGAAGGTAGTTCTAGAAAGTAATTACTGCAAAAAAAACTTTTAATGAATAGGCATATGGAATGCCTACTTAGATACAGCCATTCCATTAATTTTTATTTTGTTCTGCGTTTTGCTTCGCATAAAATGCATTTGTTTCTGATTAAACGCATTGAAAAAGACTTGTTTGTTCAGCATCTATGTGCAATAGCAAGGGTAAAAAAGTGGCATAAATCACCGCTGATGGGAGTCGAACCCTCAACCTTTGAATTAGAAGTACAACGCGTTAGTCCATTGCAGCACAACGGCAAGGATATATATGTATTAGACATTATAGCAATAGGACATATGTATTTAACCCAAGAAAGTATTTATGCATCTAGTAATTATCCGGTAACATGAGTGATATGTTCGGACACGTGTGCAGTAAGCGAAAAACAATTTGGCTTTGCTTTTTCTTTGATCAAGTGTCATGGTGCAGAGAAGGTAGTTCTAGAAAGTAATTACTGCAAAAAAAACTTTTAATGAATAGGCATATGGAATGCCTAATTAGACTACGGCTATTCCATTAATTTTTATTTTGTTCGGCGTTATTATTCTTTGCTTCTCATAAAATGCATTTGGTTCTGTTTAAACGCATTGAAAAGGGTTCGTTTGTTCAGCATCTGTGTGTAATAGCAACGGTAAGAAACTGGCATAAATCACCGCTGATGAGAGTCGAACCCACAACCTTTAAATTAGAAGTCCATCGCACTACTCCATTGCGCCACAGCGGCACGGACATACATGAAATAGAAATTAGAGAAATAGGACATATGTATTTAACCCACGAAAATGTTTATTCATCTAGTAATTATCAGGTAACATGAATGACATGTTAGGACTCGTGTCCAGTAAGCGAAAAGCAATATGTAAAGTAAAAGTTAATTACTTTCTCAATATCCGAATTGATGACCTATTTGGCTTTGCTTTTTCTTTGATCAAGTGTCATGGTGTAAAGAAGGTAGTTACTAGAAAGTAATTACTGCAAAAAAAACTTTTAATGAATCGCCATATGGAATGCCTAATGAGACTACGGCTATTCCATTCCTTTTTATTTTGTTTTGCGTTATTATTCTTTGCTTCGCAAAAATTCATTTGGTTCTGATTAAACGCATTGAAAAAGGTTTGTTTGTTCAGCATCTGCGTGCAATAGCAAGGGTAAAAACTGGCATAAATAAGCGCTGATGGGAATCGAATCCACAACATTTGAATTAGGAGTACAACGCGTTAGGCCATTGCGCCACAGAGGCACGGATCTACATGTATTAGATATTATAGAAATAGGACATATGTATTTAACCCAAGAAAATGTTTATGCATCTAGTAATCATTCGGTAACATGAATGATATGTTAGGACTCGTGTCCAGTAAGCGAAAAGCAATATGTAGAGTAAAAGTTAATTACTTTCTCAATATCCGAATTGATGATCTATTTGGCTTTGCTTTTTCTTTGATCAAGTGTCATGGTGTAAAGAAGGTAGTTACTAGAAAGTAATTACTGCAAAAAAAACTTTTAATGAATCGCCATATGGAATGCCTAATGAGACTACGGCTATTCCATTAATTTTATTTTGTTCTGCGTTATTATTCTTTGCTTCGCATAAAATGCATTTGGTTCTGATTAACCGCATTGAAAAGGGTTAGTTTGTTCAGCATCTGTGTGTAATAGCAACGGTACGAAACTGGCATAAATCACCGCTGATGGGAGTCGAACCCTCAACCTTTGAATTAGAAGTACAACGCGTTAGTCCATTGCAGCACAGCGGCAAGGATATATATGTATTAGACATTATAGCAATAGGACATATGTATTTAACCCAAGAAAGGATTTATGCATCTAGTAATTATCCGGTAACATGAACGATATGTTAGGACACGTGTTCAGTAAGCGAAAAACAATTTGGCTTTGCTTTTTCTTTGATCAAGTGTCATGGTGCAGAGAAGGTAGTTCTAGAAAGTAATTACTGCAAAAAAAACTTTTAATGAATAGGCATATGGAATGCCTAATTAGACTACGGCTATTCCATTAATTTTTATTTTGTTCGGCGTTATTATTCTTTGCTTCTCATAAAATGCATTTGGTTCTGTTTAAACGCATTGAAAAGGGTTCGTTTGTTCAGCATCTGTGTGTAATAGCAACGGTAAGAAACTGGCATAAATCACCGCTGATGAGAGTCGAACCCACAACCTTTAAATTAGAAGTCCATCGCACTACTCCATTGCGCCACAGCGGCACGGACATACATGAAATAGAAATTAGAGAAATAGGACATATGTATTTAACCCACGAAAATGTTTATTCATCTAGTAATTATCAGGTAACATGAATGATATGTTAGGACTCGTGTCCAGTAAGCGAAAAGCAATATGTAAAGTAAAAGTTAATTACTTTCTCAATATCCGAATTGATGACCTATTTGGCTTTGCTTTTTCTTTGATCAAGTGTCATGGTGTAAAGAAGGTAGTTACTAGAAAGTAATTACTGCAAAAAAAACTTTTAATGAATCGCCATATGGAATGCCTAATGAGACTACGGCTATTCCATTCCTTTTTATTTTGTTCTGCGTTATTATTCTTTGCTTCGCAAAAAATTCATTTGGTTCTGATTAAACGCATTGAAAAAGGTTTGTTTGTTCAGCATCTGCGTGCAATAGCAAGGGTAAAAAACTGGCATAAATAAGCGCTGATGGGAATCGAATCCACAACATTTGAATTAGGAGTACAACGCGTTAGGCCATTGCGCCACAGAGGCACGGATCTACATGTATTAGATATTATAGAAATAGGACATATGTATTTAACCCAAGAAAATGCTTATGCATCTAGTAATCATTCGGTAACATGAATGATATGTTAGGACTCGTGTCCAGTAAGCGAAAAGCAATATGTAGAGTAAAAGTTAATTACTTTCTCAATATCCGAATTGATGATCTATTTGGCTTTGCTTTTTCTTTGATCAAGTGTCATGGTGTAAAGAAGGTAGTTACTAGAAAGTAATTACTGCAAAAAAAACTTTTAATGAATCGCCATATGGAATGCCTAATGAGACTACGGCTATTCCATTATTTTTATTTTGTTCTCCGTTATTATTCTTTGCTTCGCACAAAGTTCATTTGGTTCTGATTAAACGCATTAAAAAAGGTTTGTTTGTTCAGCATCTGCGTGCAATAGCAACGGTAACAAATTGGCACAAATCACCGCTGATGGAAGTCGTACCCAGAACCGTTGGATTAGAAGTCCAACGCGTTAGTCCAATGCGCCACAGCGGCACGGATATAAATGTATTAGAAATTATAGCAATAGGACATATGAATTTAACCCAAGAAAATGTTGATGCATCTAGTAATCATCCGGTAACATAAATGATAACATAAGGGTCGTGTGTAGTAAGCCAAAAAAAGATGTAGAGTAATAGACTAAACACTTCGTCAATATCCGAATTGATGACCTATTTCGCTTTGCTTTTTATTTTTTCCAGTGTGCAGAGTGCAGAGAAAGTAATTACTGCAAAAACACCTTTTAATGAATGAGCATATGTAATGCCAAATTAGACTACGGCTATTCCATTAATTTTTATTTTGTTTTGCGTTATTATTCTTTGCTTCGCATCAAATGCATTTTTTCTGATGAAACGCATTAGAAAAGTTTCGTTTGTTCAGCATCTGTGTGCAATAGCAACCGTAAGAAACTGGCATAAATCACCGCTGATGGGAGTCTAACCCACAACCTTTGAATTAGAAGTCCCACGCGCTATTCCATTGAGCCACAGCGGTACGGATATCTATATATTAGGCATTGAAGCAACTTAACCCATGAAAATGTTTATGCATCTAGTTATCATCCGCTAACATAAATGGTAGCATAAGAGTCGGGTGCAGTAAGCCAAAAAAAGGTGTAGAGTAATAATCTAAACACTTCGTCAATATCCAAATTGATGACCTATTTCGCTTTCCTTTTTATTTTTTCCAGTGTGCAGAGTGCAGAGAACGTAGTTACTAGAAAGTAATTACTGTATTAGTGTATGTATCTAACTTTTGTATAATATTCTGAAGATGACTTTGGTAAAGTTGAAACATGTTAATAAAAATAAAACGTGTCGTAATTTTTATGGAAAGTAATTACTGCAAAAAAACCTTTTCAATGAATCGGCTTATGGAATGCGTAATTAGGCTACGGCTATTCCATTTTGTTTTGCGTTATTATTCTTTGCTTCGCATAAAATGCATTTCGTTCTGCTTAATTGCATTGAAAAGAGTTCGTTTGTTCAGCATCTGTGTGCAATAGCAACGGTAAGAAACTGGCAAAAATCACCGCTGATGGAAGTCGAACCCACAACCTTTGAATTAGAAGTCCAAAGCGCTAGTCCATCGCGCCACAGTGGTACGGATACGTATATATTAGGCATTGGAGCAATTTAACCCAGGAAAATATTTATGCATGTAGTAATTAACCAGTAAAATAAATGATATGTAAAGACTCGTGTGCAATAAGCCAAAAACAATATGTAGAGTAAAATTCTAAATACTTGGTTAATATCCGAATTGATGGCCTATTTGGCTTTGCTTTTTCATTGATCAAGCGTCATGGTGCAGAGAAGGTAGTTACTAGAAAGTAATTACTGCAAAAACACTTTTAATGAATCGGCATATGGAATACCTAATTAGACTACGGCTACTCCATTACCTTTTATTTTGTTCTGCGTTATTATTCTTTGCTTCGCATAAAATGCATTTGGTTAGATTAAACGCATTAAAAAAGGTTTGTTTGTTCAACATCTGTGTGCAATAGCAACGGTAAGAAACTGGCATAAATCACCGCTGATGGGAGTCGTACCCAAAACCTTTGAATTAGAAGTCCAACGCGCTAGTCCAATGCGCAGCAGCGGCACGGATATAAATGTATTAGACATTATAGCAATATGACATATGTATTTAACCTAAAAAAATGTTTATGCATCTAGCAATCATCCGGTAACATAAATGATATGTTAGGACTCGTGTCCAGTAAGTGAAAAACAATATGTAGAGTAAAAGTTAATTACTTTCTCAATATCCGAATTGATGGCCTATTTGGATTTGTTTTTGGTTGATCAAGCGTCATGGTGCAAAGAAGGTAATTACTAGAAAGTAATTACTGCAAAAAAACCTTTTAATGAATCGGCATATGGAATGCCTAATTAGACTACGGCTATTCCATTACTTTTTATTTTGTTTTGCGTTATTATTCTTTGCTTTGTATAAAATGCATTTTGTTCTGATGAAACGCATTAAAATAGGTTCGTCTGTTCAGCACCTGTGTGCAATAGCAACCGTAAGAAATTGGCATAAATCACCGCTGATGGGAGTCTAACCCACAACCTTTGAATTAGAAGTCCCGCGCGCTATTCCATTGATCCACAGCGGTACGGATATCTATATATTAGGCATTGAAGCAACTTAACCCATGAAAATGTTTATGCATCTAGTAATCATCCGCTAACATAAATGGTAGCATAAGAGTCGGGTGCAGTAATCCAAAAAAAGGTGTAGAGTAATAATCTAAACACTTCGTCAATATCCAAATTGATGACCTATTTCGCTTTCCTTTTTATTTTTCCAGTGTGCAGAGTGCAGAGAACGTAGTTACTAGAAAGTAATTACTGTATTAGTGTATGTATCTAACTTTGGTATAATATTCTGAAGATGACTTTGGTAAAGTTGAAACATGTTAATAAAAATAAAACGTGTCGTAATTTTTATGAAAAGTAATTACTGCAAAAAAACCTTTTCAATGAATCGGTCTATGGAATGCGTAATTAGGCTACGGCTATTCCATTAATTTCTATTTTGTTTTGCGTTATTATTCTTTGCTTCGCATAAAATGCATTTGGTTCTGCTTAATCGCATTGAAAAGGGTTCGTTTGTTCAGCATCTGTGTGCAATAGCAACGGTAAGAAACTGGCATAAATCACCGCTGATGGGAGTCGAACCGACAACCTTTGAATTAGAAGTCCACCGCGCTAGTCCAATGCGCCACAGCGGCACGGATATAAATGTATTAGACATTATAGCAATAGGACATATGTATATAACTCAAGAAAATGTTCATGCATCTAGCAATCATCCGGTAACATAAATGATAACATAAGAGTCGTGTGTAGTAAGCCAAAAAAAGGTGTAGAGTAATAATCTAAACACTTCGTCAATATCCAAATTGATGACCTATTTCGCTTTCCTTTTTATTTTTTCCAGTGTGCAGAGTGCAGAGAACGTAGTTACTAGAAAGTAATTACTGTATTAGTGTATGTATCTAACTTTTGTATAATATTCTGAAGATGACTTTGGTAAAGTTGAAACATGTTAATAAAAAAAAACGTGTCAAAATTTTATGAAAGTAATTACTGCAAAAAAACCTTTTCAATGAATCAGCCTATGGAATGCCTAATTAGACTACGGCTATTTCATTACTTTTTATTTTGTTCTGTGTTATTATTCTTTGCTTCGCATAAAATGTATTTGGTTCTGATTAAACGCGTTGAAAAAGGTTTGTTTGTTCAGCATCTGTGTGTAATAGCAACGGTAAGAAACTGACATAAATCACCGCTGATAAGAGTCGAACCCACAACCTTTGAATTAGAAGTCCATCGCGCTAGTCCATTGCGCCACAGCGGCACGGATATACATGTATTAGACATTATAGAAATAGGACATATGTATTTAACCCAAGAAAATGTTTATGCATCTAGCAATCATCCGGTAACATGAATGATATGTTAGGACTCGTGTCCGGTAAGCGAAAAACAATATGTAGAGTAAAAGTTAAATACTTTGTCAATAACCGAATTGATGACCTATTTGCCTTTGCATTTTCTTTGATCAAGTGTCATGGTGCAAAGGAGGTAGTTACTAGAAAGTAATTACTGCACAAAAATCTTTTAATGAATTGGCATATGCGATACCTAATTAGACTATGGCTATTCCATTACTTTTTATTTTGTTCTGCGTTATTATTCTTTGTTGCGCAAAAAATGCATTTGGCTTTGATTAAACGCATTGAAAAAGGTTCGTTTGTTCAGCATCTGTGTGCAATAGCAAGGGTAAGAAACTGACATAAATCACGGCTGATAAGAGTCGAACCCACAACCTTTGGATTAGAAGTCCAACGCGCTAGTCTATTGCGCCACAGCGGCAAGGATATACAAGTATAAGACATTATAGAAATAGGACATAAGTATTTAACCCAAGAAAATGTTTATGCATCTATTAATCATCCGGTAACATGAATGATATGTTAGGACTCGTGGCCAGTAAGCGAAAAACAATATGTAGAGTAAAAGTTAAATACTTTGTCAATATCCGAAGTGATGGCCTATTTGGCTTTGTTTTTTCTTTGTCAAGTGTCATAGTGCAAAGAAGGTAATTACTAGAAAGTAATTACTGCAAAAAAATCTTTTAATGAATCGGCATATGGAATGCCTAATTAGACTACGGCTATTCCATTACTTTTTAATTTGTTCTGCGTTATTATTCTTTGCTTCGCATAAAATAAATTTGGTTCTGATTAAACGCATTGAAAAAGGTTTGTTTGTTCAGCATCTGTGTGCAATAGCAACGGTAAGAAACTGGCATAAATCACTGCTGATGGGAGTCGGACCAACAACGTTTGAATTAGAAGTCCAACACGCTAGTCCAATGCGCCACAGCGGCACGGATATAAATGTATTAGACATTATAGAAATATGACATATGTATTTAACCCAAGAAAATGTTTATGCATCTAGCAATCATCCGGTAACGTAAATGATATGTTAGGACTCGTGTCCCGTAAGCGAAAAACAATATGTAGAGTAAAAGTTAAAAACTTTGTCAATATCCTAATTGATCGCCTATTTGGCTTTGCTTTTTCTTTGATCAAGTGTCATGGTGCAAAGAAGATACTTACTAGAAAGTAATTACTGCAAAAAACCCTTTTAATGAATATGCATATGGAATGCCTAATTAGACTACGGCTATTCCATTATTTTTAATTTGTTCTGCGTTATTATTCTTTGCTTCGCATAAAATGCATTTGGTTCTGATTAAACGCATTGAAAAAGGTTTGTTTGTTCAGCATCTGTGTGCAATAGCAACGGTAAGAAACTTTCATAAATCACCGCTGATGGAAGTTGTACCCACAACCTTTGAACTAGAATTCCAACGTGCTATTCCAATGCGCCACAGCGGCACGGATATAAATGTATTAGACATTATAGCAATATGACATATGTATTTAACCCAATAAAATGTTTATGCATCTAGCAATCATCCGGTAACATAAATGATATGTTAGGACTCGTGTTCCGTAAGCGAAAAACAATATGTTGAGTAAAAGTTAAATACTTTGTCAATATCTGAATTGATGGCCTATTTGGCTTTTCTTTTTCTTTGATCAAGTGTCATGGTGCAAAGAAGGTAGTTACTAGAAAGTAATTACTGTAAAAAAATCTTTTAACAAATCGGCATATGGAATGCCTAATTAGACTACGGCTATTCCATTACTTTTTAATTTGTTTTGCGTTATTATTCTTTGCTTCGCATAAAATAAATTTGGTTCTGATTAAACGCATTGAAAAAGGTTTGTTTGTTCAGCATCTGTGTGCAATAGCAACGGTAAGAAACTGGCATAAATCACCAATCATAAATTATTTGAATAAGAAAGGCGCCTCAGCTCAAGATCCTCGAACAAGTGTTGAATATTTCCGGATTTTGAAAAGTATCAAGTTTCACCGTTGACTGTACAATATAAAACTAATCCCTCTAAAATATATAAACAAAAGTTTTGAAACTAAATATAGAAATATACCGTTACTTCTCAAAAATTCTTAAACGTGAAGCGATATATCATTCAGAAATAAACAATGCGAAGATATTCTCATTGTTTCACAGTATTTAGTATACGTTTTGCGATCGAGGACGTCAAAGTGCTGCAGCGGTCTGAAAATTTCAACGTGATCATTGCACCTAGGCTCAGTGGCAATTCGGCTACTATAAAAACACTTTATTTCCTTTAGATCTAAAAAAATATTTTTTCTCACAAGGTATAATACTAAAAATGATTATTATCCTGTCAAATTGCTTCACCTTTACTGACGGACAAAATATAATCCAAAAACGTTTTCAACCATCTATGTTCATACAGTATAACAATAGGAATTTAAAAAAACTATACGAGAAAAAAATTCCCGCAATGAAATATAACCACGATCAGTACTAAAAAAATATTTAACAGTAAAAACATGAATAAATTTCTAAGAGATGCAATTTTTTAAAACATTTTGAGGTAAAATCCGCATCACAACAAATACTCTTGAATACCATATGCATAAAAATGAATACTCTTCTGAATAACATTGAGATACAAATTTCAAGGAATAAATAGAACACGTTTGCGAAAATGACCAAAGTTCGCTCACACAAAAAACAAGAAAAACCGTATATAAAGGTCTTTTGTCATAGTTAAAATGTATTAAATTTTGCGCATATAAATTTTTCATTCAGTGGTACATATTTTTGCAAAAGATTCACAAAATTAGATATTGTTGAATTATTTTGTGAAAATAAATATACAAAAATATTTCAAAAACGTGAAGATCGCAAAATTAGAAAAAATTCTCTCTGAGGTTATTTTTATCCGATTTATCTTCTTGAAGATAGTGCATAAACTGTGACATGAAATATTTGATCGCCCTTCGGAAATATTCAAAATAAAAAGTTCGTGAAGTTAAATACACAAAGTCATAAATACCAAAATTTGATACCAGCGAAATTAAATACGTTTTAACTATATTTTTTTAAAGACAAGGAACCTTTGGGGTTTTCTTTTCTTTTCTTTTCCTGCCCAATAGCGAAAGTACCCCAAGTACAAAAGAAATCTACTCAACATGAAAATGAAGCTGTACTTAGAATCAATAAAAACTAAAAAACAAAACAAAAAACTAAAACTAAAATTACAACTTCAAATCTTCATAGATTTTAGACATGAATGAACTTTCACATAACTTACACTTTGCTTCGCTAGCTACAAATTTCAATGCACATTTTTTGCAACTTTCACTGTCTTCGTCTGGTATGTATTTGTACCTCTGAGTTTGTACGTAACTTTATCGTAGCCTTTTTCACGCAAGTGTATCAATTGAATATATTCGTGGCGAAAAATTCTGGGCCATCTACATTTGAAAGTTGTGTTCTTAGCATACTTTGCGATCATTTGATGCTTTTGCTCACGACCTTCCATGCTATTCCATCCAATTTGTAAGCATGCCAAGTTTTTTCGGCATGAACTGGAACAGCATTGCAAAGTGTCCAAAGACTGGGAGAAACACTGACATCGTAGAAACAAACTAATTTGAATAATAAATCACACTGTACTTTCAATTCTTGTAATAAACTTTCATTGAAATTTTCCACTCTAACGGAGTAGGAAATAACATTTCTTAAACAACAGCATTGAAAATGAATTTGATGCAGCCGTTTCTTCATTTCATCACTTTTAACCTCTCGTAGTACGAACATACACATTTCTGGAAAATTCTTGAGAAACGCCACACTTTCTTTACCCCGAAACCGATAAGTGAAACTACACTGATCTTTCTTTTTGTTCTCGTTGAACCAAGTGATAATCTTCTTTGCAAGGAAATTACAATTCATTTTAGAGCGAATAAATTCAACAAACTTCGGGAATGTTTGATTACATGGAATTTCAGAAAAGATTTTAAATGAACCGATAGGATATACTGCCAAGACGAGAGCAAATATTTTGATGAAATGCTCTTTTACAACATTGTTTTTTAAATGCAGGGGTTCAGCTTTCGCTCTGTCAATATACTGTCCTACAAGTGGTTCGAATTCTTGTCTGGATTGCAACGTTTTGGATATGTACGATGTTAACATAGAACGCTTCGTGAGACTGTTTCCTTTACTTTTCTTCTCAATTTCATTTTTCTTGACTTCAATCTTTTTAACATCTTCAATCCTTTTTTCATAATCAAATGGTTTCCACTGGTCGCCATATGAAAAGTTCATGTTTGCTGCATTATCTTGATTAGCTGTACCAAATGTGGTAAAATAATATGAAGAATTTGTGAGTTCACCAGCAAGAAAAGCTAACATCTTCATGTCGTTGGGAAGTTCTCCCAGTGAAAATTCTACTTTGTGGACTACATCATTGACATTGATTGTGAATACAGTACTTTCCAAATACTTTATATCTGCAATAACTTTTAAAACAAATTTCCGAACAGTCGATGAACTCTCTTCCACGTCAGCACCAAATAACAAATAATTTTCAGAACTACTACAAATCCGATTTCCGACATTTAAAAACGAAACCAAGAAACTCATACCGCATATTGGGGCACCATCACCACCAATGGCAAGAACAAACAAGAATGAATCTGGATCTTTTTTTTTCATATTCTCAAACACAATTAATTTATCTTTCCGGCATTCATTTGCTAAGAGATAAAACTTAGCTAGCCTCAAGATGTATTCATCACAAGAGCGATAATTTCCGGCTACCGGTTCATCTGACAATGTTGGATAAACTTCATGTAAGGTTCCAATATCGATTGAATTGATTATTGACGCAAGATGTGGATATAGCACATAATTCGCAAGTTTCATTTTACCATTCAAAGAATTTTTATTGGCTTTTCGGATGGCTCTATATTTCGCTTTTCCCATTACGTTATGGCTATAATAGACACTGAGTGACCTCAAGACATTTTCAGAAGATTTATAATAATCATTGTTCCAATTTTTAACAATGTTATTAGTAATTAATTTCACAACGGATGGTTTAGAATCTAGGATACCTTTTGCAACTACATTTGAAGGAAATTTTGCACATAGCGAATCAAGCGTGCCAAAGATTACTGGGTCTGAATTTTCTTTAGTGCCTCCATGTATGGCTGTACAGACATCTATTGTTTCCTGACGACGACAATGTTTAGCGGATCTGTTCACCTCTTTACAGGATGGATTGTGTTTTCTTTTGAGTGAAGTAGCCTTGCTAATTGAAAAGCTTCCTTTCTGTAGTTCTGAATCAACTAAAGTTTTCTTATTAGCTAATGAATTTTCTATATCAATTAATCTACTCCTCTTCCGGTTGCACTGCTGTCTTTTAGCATCAATCTTATCACTGAGTAAAGTAACTTCACTTTCAAGCTTTAAAATTTCCGAACTCCTATACTTTATTAAACTTTGTTGAGTCAATATTTTTGAATCCATTGTTTTTATTTTTTTCAAATTAGAGGTAAACTGCCCTATTTGCGAAAATTTGGCGTGTTCAGCTTTGGATTTACCTTTTGGGGGCATATCATAGAACAACAAAATTAAACAACCAAATTATTAAAAAATAAAGTCAATAGCTACACACATTACCATACTTGTTGGTGACTTTGTAACTTATTTCCATGACCATTGTTTTCGTACTAACTTTGTACGTCATAACAGCTAATTTTGAACCCGAGACAACAATATCACCACTCACACCATTCTTCAAATTTTTGTGAAAATTTTCGGACACACTAACTGAGCACAATTTACTCAAATGAAATTTTAACGAACCAAGATGATCGAAGGTAATTTTAATTTCTTTTATGATGTTCTTCTTATCTCTTTTGACCTCTATCACACGACCAAACAATGTTTTGTAGTCTTTGATTGCTTTGTATACTTCCAAAAATACAGCTGGCGGAATTCGTTCCAATACTGAAATTCTGAAAGGACTTTTTAAAGTTGCTCTTGCATTGATTTTGCGGCGAATGCTAGCAAGCACATTGTCAAGATGAAAGTTTATTATTTCTACGTAAGAAATGCTTTTCTTTTCCAAGGCTACATAGGAATTGAAATCACCACGTTCCATTCGAAACAAGTCTTATAACAAGTCTTATAACACCTAAAAGAGACAACAACTGTTCAACAAAAATGGCTGCCGTGACGCACCAAGGAGTGAAATACCCTGATATTGCTAGCTCATTTAGAGAGAATAATTTTGGAGAAACAAAAATCTAAAACAACAGAAAGTTGGTACAACTACTGTAGTTTCAGGAAAACATCGACTTAGAAGTGGAAAAGCGAAGCTGGTATCATTCTATACTCCATCTCTATGACCTACCAACAGAAAAAAGTAAAAAATTCCATAAAAGAGCTTGCTGAAATAGAAGACTTACCGACGCTGAAGTATCAAGTGTTTATATTCAACGAAAAGCTTGTGCTTTCCTCTGTTTGAATCAAGAAATGTTATCGCGCTCGTATACGTGTAAAACGAGTACCAGATCTTCAAAGTTTCTTGCAAATCGTTTCATATTACGCGGACAGAAATGTGCCGATTCGAAATTTCCGGGCCGATTTTGATGGACGATTTAGTTAAGCATTTTTCGGGTCGTTTTGGCCCACCGTGCAGGGAAAGGTTTATAAATTAGAGGACCATCTGGTAACATAAATAGTAGTTAAGAGTCGCATGCAGTAAGTCAAAAACAATATGTACGCTAAAACTCCAAAGACCTCGTCAATACTTTAATTGATGAGCTATTTCGTTTTGCTTTTTATTTTTTCAAGTGTTATAGTGCGGAGGAATTAGTTGCAGCCAACAAACCTTTAATTGAGTCAGCGTATGAAATGCCATATCAGACCACGGTTATTCCATTAATTCGTATTTTGTTCTGCGTTATTAACTTGCTTCACATGAAATACATTTGGTTCTGAGTAAACGCATTGAAAGGATCCGTTTGAACAGCATCTGTGGGCAATGGCTAAACCTAGTGGTAAAAAGTTGCCAAATCAGGGCTGATCGGAGTCGAACCCCCAACCTTTGAAACAGAAGTCCAACGCGTTAGTTCATTGTGCCACAGCGGCACAGATATACATATATTGAACATTATAGCATCAGGATAGTTAAAGTTAGCACAGGAAAAGGTTTATAAATCAGGGACCATCTAGTAACATAAGTAATATGTTAAAAGACGTGTGGAGTAAGTCAAGAACAATGTGCGGACTAAAAGTCTAAACACCTCGTCAATGTCTGAATTCATGACCTATTTCATTTGCTTTTCATTTGAATAAGTGTCATAATGCCGGGAATGTAATTACTGTAAATAAACCTTTTAATGGGTCGGCGTATAAAATGCCATATCAGACCACGGTTATTCCATGAATTCGTATTTTGTTCTGCGTTATTAAACTTGATTCGAATGAAATACATTTGGTTCTGACTAAACGCATTGAAAAAGATTCGATTGATCAGCATCTGTGCGCAATGGCTATACCTAGCGGTAAGAAACTTGCTAAAGTCTCCGCAGATGGAGTCGAACACTCAAACTTTGAATTAGAAGTCCAACGCGCTAGTACATTGCGCCACAGCGGCACGGATATACATATATTGAACATTATAGCATCAGGATAGTATAATTACACAGGGAAAGGTTTATAAATTAGAGGACCATCT
>JASGCC010001294.1:0-39493 GCA_030067915.1 Hydractinia echinata | reverse complement strand
TAAACTCGGGGAATAATCCACTTAAATTTATTTTATTCGTTCGTTTTAAACGAAATTCCGTGGAGATATCCACTCAAAAACATTTAAAATTTATTCTATGTTTCTGATCACAAAATCATTTGTTGTCAGTTTCATTTTAAAGACGCAAACAATTAAAACTTTTGAACGAAAATTGACAACTATAATAACAACGTTAATTGCCTGTGACTTTACTCGTATAACAATTTATAACAAAGCTCCCGTCACGGTAAATTTAAATTCGCATGCAATAAAATTCCTAACTAATGAAATCACTTTATTTATCACATGATTTGTTTTAGCCAAACAGCGAAACTCATTGTTCTTTTCGTCAAAACGTTTTGTTGTTAATTCCATTCAACCGGGAATAAATAAAACCAATATGTTTTCATATAACAGTAGACACGTGCTTAAGGGAATAATAAAAATTAATTACCCGTGACTTTTTTAAAACAAAAATTTTAATCAATTTGAAAAAGCACACAAAAGACAGAACAAAAATAAAAGTTTAGCAAAAGTGACATGTTACCGCGGCTGTTTCTTAAAAAAACAACACATCCACTTTGCCTGTTACAGACACACGGAACTGGCGTTATTATTATATAGATACTTATACTTATATATATAGTTAATTGTGTATTCTTTTGCTATTCATGGTTTTTGAAAACAATTTATTAAAAGAAAATAAATAAAAAATGATATTTTTTTATAGTAAAAGTTTTATATACAGTGTTTTTTTAATCGACATCACCCTCCTATATGCAAGTACTGCTGCTACCCCTTATAATATAGAACATTTCCACAAAAGCGTAGATAGTTGAAAACCTTCTTGTTTCAACTGACAGAAGGTCAGAATAGCCTTCTGGCAGTTGTGAGTGTTTAAGCCGTCCCACTTTCTTGCATAGGCAGATTTTAACCATGTTCTAATTGTTTTTTAAGATTGGATTGTGTGTTCAAACCGACAGGTTTTCTGTTTTCTTTTAAACACCCACACTCTGTATCAAAATTAAAGACTTTAAAGTATTAGTATATGTAATCGCACGTTTACGAGTGCAATTAGGAAATAATCGAACGAGTATTTTTTTTTTGCTTTTAATTTTCCGATCCGTTAGGACGAGGATAAATTTAAAAAGCAAAAAAATTACGAGTTCGATTATTTCCAATTGCACGAGTAAACGTTCGATTACGAGCTATCACACAATGAACTATTTTTGTAAGAGTAGCACAGGATGTCAATTTCAATGTTTTGATTTTTTTATTACCCGATTTATAATTAGTTCGATTCATTGTAAAGATATCTTTTTTGACTTATCATAAAACGCGAGAAAATAAATATTTATGGTATGAATCCAAAAGCAACAGTAATTATTTTAAACGACAAACGCTTTAGAAAATATTTTTTTTCTATATCGAATGTTTTTATTTCTCTTGTTCAGATTTAATGAGCCTTATTGTTTTATGACCTTTTTATTACCTTATTGTTTTATGGGCTTTTATTTATAGTTCGAATTTATAACATTATATATATTTTTTAAATTATCGGCGCTCCTTAAAGAGTGAGTTAAGATTCTAGAGTGCAATTACGAATTAATTGCACTCCGCAGAGTGCAATTACGATATAATTTGCACTGTAGAAGAAGCGCCAAACAAGAAAAAATAGGTCATCGTGTGATTAGAAATATAATTCACCATGCACACTATTATTAGCAAGCTATAAATTATTCTGCATTCTTTTAAATACTGTGAAGTTATGTTATACTTTTTCTTTTACATACTGCTTTTTTAATATTTATTTTTCTATTATCATCGTGTTTATTTGTACGTTTAGAACCATGTTTCACATTTATCAATACAAATTTTTAACTTACTTTAATGTTTCGACTCATTAATTATTAACAAGGTTAGAATTCCAATGCTACACTTTTGCACAGGTACCAAAAGAAATGTTTAAGCCTTTTTTTCTCGAAACAAGAAATTCGGTCGATACATTGCCTGTTTGCGTTGGTAACTCCCCTCCATTTCGTTGAAAACTACGAAACAATTTTTTTTGAAACAGATTACACGTCTGGCTACAAATTTTGTTTTTTTTATTTCGAAATTTGAATAATTACCGAGTTATCGAGGAATGACTCATCAAACGAGGTAAATTCGTGGATTTATGTAGTATTTTAGACAAAATGCATCATAACACTTGAGAACGAAATTTTTTTTTGAAAAGATGTAGTAAGATATTGTAGAGCTGAATAAGAGCAATACAACGATGTATTTTTAAATGAAAAAAAAAAATTGATGGAGGGGAGTCACCAAAGCTTTAACAAGGGAGGGCTTTTTTTGTTTGGAATTTTTTTTCTCCATTCCAGTTTTCGCGAATTTATTTTCTTATATACTCGTAGGGAATTTATCAATGGTTTGTAATATATAAAAATGTTTTTAAAAAAGGGACATGTTAAGGAGATATTTTGAATATACTGAACATGTGTCAAAAGGGTCTACCGTATCCTTAAGGAAAAGGGTGAAATTTTGCAGAAAGTTTATCTGGCATACACATTGCGTAAGCAAAAGTTTGAAAAGAAAATCCCCGAGAACCCATAATGCACTTGTGGATTGAACTGACCCCTATTAGTTAGAGAAAGAATAACAGCAAAGCACAAGGAAACCGCAAATTGGATTTTTAATAGCTAAGTTAATCTTTGTACACAAAGCAAGCATTATGAATGACGATAAAAATTCTGAAAGCTCAGGCCAAGACATAAAAACGTTGCTGAAGAAACCGAACCTCAGACTCATTTAAAATAAGGATGACCAGACTGCAGGCGAAGGTTCAGTCTTTCAGTCATAAAAATAAAAGGGTTAGAGTGGAATAAAAATTCGTTCAACGGTTATTAAGTACATAAAAGAAATAAGCTGGAGACGTTTTTAAGGTGTTACGCCGACCAATACAAACGAATCTTACAAGTTAGAGTCTTTCCTCTAATAGAAAAGGCAAAATAGACTTTCCCTGGGTCTGGTAAACTACATAAACGACTATTAGGTGTTAGGATCCTTGTTGACAGTATGGGTGGCAACTTGAGGACAATAACGAAAATTTGTCACAAAAAAAGATTTAACTTTTTGAGAGTTCATCAATTCGATAAAAACGGCCACAAAAGCACAAGAATCGACAGAACCTGTTCGGGAAGTCGCTTAGGTCTAAACCACTACCAATATAACGAGTACAACCCACGACCAACAAAAACCAGCAATGGGGGAGTCTGTTGTAAAAGTCGTGATGAACCTTTCTGAGGAAATAAAGGTGTAAAAAGGATTATCAAATATTACTGTTTCTTTTACATTTTGAAAAACCTTTAGTGTGCGCATCTTTACCTGCTGTATTGTAGCAGGGTAGATACGAAATTACACGCTTTTTTTTATAAGAATAACTAATATAAGAATATCAGGGTGAAAATTGCCTAAATTGTAAGAATATCTAAGAATATTTCCAGGGTGAGTTTGCTTAGGTTAGACACATTAAGAATACTTCACCCTCATATTTTGCCAAATCATAAGAATACACCCTCAACGAAAAAACACTATTCTTATAAAAAAAAAGCGTGTATTTAAAAAACTGAATGGTGCCGATATCACACCAAAACATTCCTGAAATAGTGAAGGGCTGGAAATTGCCCCTAAAAAGCAAACCTTACAAGATGAGGGAGCCTCAAGAGATATCCATTTCACTGCAGGAGCAGACGGTAATTGACAAGGAAATGTGAGAAATGTTTACCAAAGGTGTATTCAGGAGGTGACCCCAGTAGAGTAGGCCAATTTTTGTCAACAATTCTGAGACCAAAAAAGGAGGAAAACAAATTTCGGCCTACATAGAACAATTAAAAAACATAGAGATGTCCACTCCAAAATGAAAAGAATGAAAAATGTCAGCGACAGCTTGAAACATTTTTTCAGGTTTCACTGGAGAAAAGGATTGTACGAAAATTCAGTGCTTGCTTTTGGGCGAGACTCAGAATCTCTATAATAATACGCCAGTTCTGTCTGTCTGTGACTGTTACAAAGACGATATTTTTTACCACCCGAACGCGCGAGTTTGTCGAGTTTTTTTGTTTTTGTTTACATTTGTCTCGCAACCGTTAGAAACCACGTGATAGAAAATAAGCAACATGATTCGCTCAAATACGTACTTTCGAACGGGACGGCATTCGAATAGAAAGTTTCCTTGGCGTAAAAACAAACAAACATAAAAATCTCTCGACAAAGTTCTCGACAAAAGGCGAACTAAAGAAGCGGATAAAAAATGTCTTATTTTCGACGATCCCTTAGTCTAAAAAAGTGCAGATATTAAGAGCAAGGAAAGTCAAAGTGAAGAAGTGGAGTGGATTAAAAAAGCATATAATTTGGAACAGGGTTAACATCGACACACAAAACAACAACAGAAGAACGGTCCCTTCGTCTTCAAAAAAGTGCAAAAAGTGAAATGGTAAAGTGTTTCAAAAAAGAATATATGAGAAAGAAAGAAAAGTCCAAGCGAAGAAGTAGAAGTAAAAGCAACAAAGTGAAGTTGGAAGCCACAATAAGTTACTTCGGAAGTGAAGAGTGGAGCTAGAAGTAGTAAAGTAAAGTTAGAAGTAGAAAATGAATGCTAGAGTTTCAAGTTCAAGTGACTTGGAATTCAGAAAAAGTAAGAACTTTGATATTTTTAGACGTTCCGTTTTTATATGTAGGACACTTAAAATTGTCAAGGAGAATCGTATTCTCAAAAAAAGTCCATTAGAGCTTCAAATTCTTAAAGTTTACCGCGTTTTTTTATTTTTTTTTATGCATAATTAATGTGTCTCCTGGTGCGTAACTAATGTATTTGTCCTAAAATTCAAAATGCTACATAAAGCTGTTAGCTGGCTACAATGTGCTGGCGAAATAGAAAATTCTGGTTTGTTGAACTAACTGCAAATGTCATAATTTTTACATAGCTATTGTTTTCCTTTATATGTGTTTTACTAAGCACAAATGGCTAGCTATAGACATAGCTAAGTCTCCCCAGCTTAAGTATATTTAAGTGGTGTCCTAGCTACTGTTAGCTAGCTAATGTTAGCTTCAAGAAGGCTCCATCCCATAGTTAGCTCTAACCTATAAGTTATGTTGTTATTCCTCCTTTTTTAGGTATTTAATAGCTACCTTAGTAGTCAAACCTTTCTTCTTTTTTGAACACGAATTATGATGTAGCAAGCTAGCTACAAAATCTTTCTTGAACTTTTGGGATAGTGTGACTCATTGTATGTCCATAGAGTATAGTTTTTTTCACATTACCTGCAAACTTTACAAGGGGACCACATGCAATATCACAAGTGGAACAAATTTTGTAGAATTTAAAGTGTGGTGTGTGTTAAGTTATTTTTTATTGTTTTGTTTCTGACATCCTGTTAAACTTTTGTCAGGCTACGTGTAAAATGCCAAGTTATTTTTACAGGGGTTATTGAAATTAGATTAGGAATTTACGTGGGTTTAAAAAAATCTATGAGAGGATGGTATGTTGTCCGTTATATTTGTTTGTGTTGCAAAGTGCTGTTATTTGACATTTTGGGTAAACTTTTATGGAAATCGACCACATGCAATATACTAAAAGAACAAATTTTTTAGAATTATACTTCATTGTACGCTGTTGTGTAAGCTGATGTCTTTTTGTATTTCGCATTATAAACTTTTGACAAGTGGAACGAATTTTGTAGAATTTAAAGTGTGTGTGTTAAGTTATTTTTTATTGTTTTGTTTCTGACATCCCGTTAAACTTTTGTCAGCCTACATGTAAAATGCCAGGTTTTTTCAACCTCGTTCCCAGGCAATTTTTCGCTTTTTGATATTCGAGACGGCGCGAAGAGATGGCCCTGGGCCAGGCTGGTTAAAATCAGCACGATTCGTGCTGATTTTTAATTTATTCAAAATTGGTCATTTTGTTAAGAATTGCATGCGGACCGCCGAGAACACTGTATTGCTATAATTTATGCAAAACAACCTTGGATGATCGAAATCATGGATATAATTTTATTTTTAATCCAGAAACAAGTTAGCTAAAGTATTTTGAGTTTTTGTTTCGAGAAAATATGATTGCAGTGTTGCCCTCGCTTTTTTTGGCTACATACAAAATTTAAATATATACTTATTTTAAAGTTTTCAGCCATCTATAGCTAAGGCCCAAGACGTACTTTTGTAGCTACAAAGGTTGTGCAAACCAAGGTAGTTATGATTTTTAGCTATCTTTATTTTATATTATAGTTAAAAGTGAAAGTACTTTTAGCTAGCTATAGCTAGCTACCAAGCCACAGAATTATCAGAGGGTTTTGTGATTAGAATTACACTGAAGATGCCTATAGCTAGCTATAGCTAGTTAAGTTTTTAGTATTTTTTTAGGAACATGCAGTCTTTCTAATTCCATTTTTGTCTTGCGGCGAGTTATTGCTGACGTAAACCTCTATAAACCTAAGTTGGTGCATTATGGTGGCGTGTAGCTATATATATATATACTAGTATTGAGTCATCAAACGTCATCAAACGTAACCATGTGTCAGATACAGATCAGTATATACGTTTAAGTGTATATAATAACTGGCTCCTTTTGTCTGTTATTGTTGTAACATGCATATACACCTAAATAAAATCGTATTGTCAAAAAAAATTTACCTAACTTGTTATTGTTAGGTCAAAATTTATAATTGTCTTTAAAAAAAATCTTATCGCCCTGCTTTAAATGCCTAAATTCTGAAATTCGGAAGGTATAGCTATTACAGAATCATTTTTTATGCTAATCCCATTAGACCAGCCTAAAAGCATCTCCTAACAAGTTTTAACTCAATATCTTTCTTTTTCATCTTTCTTTTTCATTATATTGCACTTGTGGATTTTCACGAAACGGGTCCCTGGAAACTCATTTACAACTAAATGGCCACTACGGTCAAACCAATTGACCAATTGAGATTAAAAGTCATAAAACATAGGATGTTACATTTCATGCAGTCAGAGAAAATTGTTATTTAATATGTAATCTTATGTTATTAAAATCTGTAACCGATTGTTATTTAATCTGTAACCGATTAATTAAGACAATACGGACTAATTAGAAGGTACGTACAGATTAATTAAGCGTATAACTATTTGGTTAATTAAATGGTATGAACTTCTTAATCCAGTTTTTAACCTTTTTCAAACAAATCAACAGCATATGATTTTATTTTTTTGGTTGTGTTCTGCCTCCTTTAGAAAGAATATTAGCTGAGTGTAAAAGAAGGTCTGTTTGGGAGAAATAGGATTAGTTATGTATACCTGTATATACCTTGTGTTGTATTTGAGCTAGCTAGATAGCTGCTAAACATGTCTTCAAGCAAACCTACATTGTGTTTTTTACTACACCCTGTGCCACAAAAGCTAGCTTTGTAGCTCTAGTCTAGTAGCTACCTCCTCAACTGCACTGCAAAAAAAACAGAAGCTTACTCTAACAGTCTCTAAAGCTATTAATTTTGTTTGCACGTTAAGCGTATATCTAACAATGCCAAATATTTTATTTTTCACAAAAATAAATTCAGTCCAGCAGAACATAAACATTCCAGCGCCCCCATTCGCACATAACTTAGACGCCATTATTGTTTTTTCTGTTATTATTCAATTTTTTTACGCATAAATTAATTTACCTTCATAATTAACGGAAACTTGAGAAACCAATCAGATAGCAGAACTGACCAGTGTGGCCCAGGGTCATTTCTTCTCGCCGTCCGAGATTGTCAGAAAGAGAAAAATGGGCCTGGGTCGAGGTTGAGGTTTTTTTACAGGGGTTTTTACATTTGATTTGAAATTTACGTGGGTTTATGACTTTGGGTTAAAAAAATTATGAGAGGATGGTATGGTTAAGTCAGTTTATATTGTTTGTGTTGCAAAATGCTGTTTTTGAAATTTTGTGTAAACTTTTGTGGAATAGACCACATGCAATATATACTGAAAGAACAAATTTTTGTAGAATCGGACTTCACTGTAAGCTTTGTATAAGCTTGATGTCTTTATATTTCGTATTATAAACTATTGTTGGGGAGAACTAACTGTATGTGATGTCATTTTTGCTGGAAGAAAATTCCATGGTTTCACGGCTTTGTTTTCTGAGAATTTTACAAAATTTTGTAGGGATAAATGTTTGCTGATGATAAAAAAATACTTAATGTTCTGACTGAAACTGTTTTGTTTTTTATTATTTTGTAATCTAATGGGCGAGGACTGTATACACTGAAATGACTAATTTTTCTAAATTTGATGTGTTTTATATATAACCTTTTTGTGGAAGATTAATGGGGTAATGGCAATATACGACATGCTGAATGAAATTATTTTTGTTGATTTAGATGTGTTTCTCAAAAACCAATCTGTTTTACATTTTGTGTAAACTTTTGTTTACGAACCGTATACAATGTTTCCAAAATAATGATCTTTTTTTATTCAAGTTTATTCTTTGCTTATTGATTTTTTGACATTTAGGTTCAAAATTGTTGGTAACAGGGCAGTACGGGATCAATCAAAATAAAAAAGAAAATTTTTTGTGTTCTAACTGGTTGATTTTTACATTTTATGTAAATTTTTGTGGGAGAGGATGGTAGCAACTGAAATGACTGATTTTTGTAGATTTAAATTTGATGTTTTCCAAACTATGGCTTTTTCATAATTTTTGTATAAGCTTTTAAAGGGAAAGACAATATTTAAAATGTGTAAAGAACTTATATTTCTTGATTTGTGCTAACTCTTGCAGGCCTCCTTTTTGACATTTCAGAATAAAATACTGAGGGTTTTCAACATAATCACTTATAAGATGTACATATTTGAGATGCGTTATTTCTGACATTGTTATTATCTGTGTTGTGACTGTCGGTGTTGTAACTGTCAGTGTTCTTACTGTCGGTTTTGTGAGTATTGTTGTGAGTGTCGATGTGTGAGTGTCGTTGTTGTAACTTTTTATCAACTAGATTTACACCTTGCAAGCTGTTCCTTTTTATTTTGTGTAAGATTTGTGTGGAGGATTTAATGGCGATTGACATTTGACATTTTGTGTAAGATTTTTAAGATCATTTTTTTTTGTATATGCACTACTGACGTCAGCAAAAATCTAAAACAACCTATTTTTTCCATGTCCGTCTGCCTGAGTGGATTTCTCCACGGGCCTTATCGACTTAAATAAATATTTCTATAACGGTTTTGAGGCGACATTTGTGATACTTAATTGCTTACTCAGATGACCTGCCAGTTATAGGGAGGACAAGAGGAGAAACTTTGATAGCAAGGGAATTTCTGACAGGTTGGGGATATACCATAGAAATCTGTCTTTTATAACTCGGTTTTCTTGGTGAACAACAGGGGCATGATGGTGCCACTATACTACCATTGCAGAGTTATACCAAGGCGCTTTGACTCAAGACTGACAATCGTATGAGAACTAGCAAGCAAGCCTGACGAGATTATACTTTATCTCGAGCGAAAACGCCTGCTACAACTATGCTGGTTGCAATAGGAATCTATATCCAACTGGTGGCCGACTAATGGCCTTGCGGTAGGGCGTTCACTTCCAGTGTGGAAAGTCCAAAGTTTAACCCCGGCTGAGTTATGTAGAAACTACGAATGAATAGATCATACTTAACATTTGGTATGAGAATGGGATTGATATCCTAGGTGGTTGTCTAGTTGAGCAATTGCTGTTCTTGCACAGCCTTCGTAGCTCAAATGGGTGTTTTAAATGCACTAGGGTTTCCCTGGATCATCTTCACACAAAAGAAACGTACTTACTAATTGTGTTTTATTATTGTGTCGTAAATAATTTACACATTACGTCAAAATAACTAAGGTAAATTTAGTTTCTATACCTCTTTCGTTGGGCAAACTTAGTATTATGAGACAAAGAAAGAAATCTTTCCGTATGTAATACGCTAGACAAGATGCTAAATTCAGAAACCAGAATCCGCGTGAAAAACATAACAAAAGTACATTTATTTCCATTGTGATTTACTAAAGCTACACTCAAAACTTTCGGATATGGACAATATTTCAACATTCAATATTTACACGTGTTTCCAATTACTTCGTTGATAGTTTACATGGAGTGTGGCTGTTCTGGCGAAAACGAAGTTGGACGGCCTTTATATTGAGAATTCCCTTCACTAGAAAAATGAAAAATATATTAGGCACTCAATTAATTAATTACTTCCAAGCAGGACGTCAACTCCAAGAAAGTAAAAAAAAACATGGTTTGCATAACATAAGACGCATAAGATAAGAAGCATAACATAACGAGCATAACATAAGGAGCATAACATAAGAAGCATAACATAAGAAGCATAAGATAAGAAGCATGACATAAGAAGCATAACATAAGAAGCATAACATAAGAAGCATAACATAAGAAGCATAAGATAAGAAGCATAAGATAAGAAGCATAAGATAAGGAGCATAACATAAGAAGCATAACATAAGAAGCATAACATAAGAAGCATAACATAAGAAGCATAAGATAAGGAGCATAACATAAGAAGCATAACATAAGAAGCATAACATAAGAAGCATAACATAAGAAGCATAACATAAGAAGCAGAAGATAAGGAGCATAACATAAGAAGCATAACATAAGAAGCATAACATAAGAAGCATAACATAAGAAGCATAAGATAAGGAGCATAACATAAGAAGCATAACATAAGAAGCATAACATAAGAAGCATAACATAAGAAGCATAAGATAAGGAGCATAAGATAAGGAGCATAACATAAGAAGCATAACATAAGAAGCATAACATAAGAAGCATAACATAAGAAGCATAACATAAGAAGCATAACATAAGAAGCATAAGATAAGAAGCATAACATAAGAAGCATAACATAAGAAGCATAAGATAAGGAGCATAACATAAGAAGCATAAGATAAGAAGCATAACATAAGAAGCATAACATAAGTAGCATAAGAGAAGAAGCATACAGTTAATACCAAATGCACCCTCTGTCTTTGTTTGGATAACAACCTTATTTTACAACCAACTTGTAAAGCGGCGTTAACTTGTTTATAGACATCTTACCGTTTTCGCAGTGAACCTCTCAGCTGTCCAAACTTGCTTTTTAACAAGTGGTTCTAACTTTTCAACGAACTGATGATAGTTTCTTTCCAATTCTTTCTGATAGGCCGTTGGTCCATCGATATGAGCGATTTATTCTTCGCTAGCGCCTCCTCGCACCTGGGATGGAAAGTATCGCAAATAAAGTTAGGTTGAGTTGACTCAAATATTTACGCTTGTTTTCTATTTTTCCTCATTCCATCTATGTAGTACACATTTACCTGATTTTCCCTAATTACCGTTACAGGGTGGTTACATTTTTTTTTTCTAAGAAAAGGAGGATTTTTGAGGATTTTAAAGAAGATTTCGCATTTTTTTTCGCAAAAATCAACTTTTTTTCTTTCTTATGTTTTCTTAGTCTATCAATTTTTGATGTCAAGAACAAATATGTTTAGAAAATTTTACTTTTAGGATAAATGATTAAAACAGAATTGAAAGAAAAGCTTTTGATTAGGGACGTATTGCTAACATGAAGGATAGAACTAACAGTTTGTATCACTATAATAAATGTAAAATCTCTGAACATAATAGTAAAACTATTATCAGTGTACCTGAAAAATTAGAGGAGTCAAAGAGGATATTTGGTCACATTTTCAACTTTTTAGAGGACAATAGAGACAAACAAACAAACAAACAAACAAACAAAAAAAAAACAAACATTTGAGACGTACCTTTTAACGAACTCCTTAAAACACAAACGCAATTTATGGTGTTGTCTCGTGATGTTCGCGACTCCATTTCGATCTTTTTCGAAATCTGATAGAAAGACATTCGCAATCTCGAAAGGACCCTAAAAATAGAAATCACAATCATGGTACACTACAGATGAGTAGATGTAAGAAACTTTAGTCGCGAGCAAAAAAATACGCATAAATTTAAGGATTCTCTGTATGATAAGTTATTTGCATACACAAAATACTTACGTCTATTAGCTACAAAGTGTTTCCTTCAATTGCGTTGATGAAGTAAAAATCTCTTACGAACTGGAAGTCAATTTGACAAGACGTCATCCTACCTGATTAACAGTGGTGCCAATACAACCTTGCAACACCATCTGTAACATCTTCACATCCAGTTTGCTTTGCATCAATGCTTTCTTTAACTCAGCTGTCTTTGACTGCACGTCCTCAATTGCAACTTCAATGGGTGTGAGAACCGTCTAAAAGGCAAACAGAAATATAAGCCGTGATTATCCAGAAGTCAACTTTACACAAGCCTGATAGAGCAACAACCACTAAAACCACAAAACCATTAAAACACGAAAAGTCGGTTGAATACAACTCAGATTAATTGACCGTACTACGGTCAATTAACCAATTATTTAAAAAAAAAAGTGTTTAAAAGAAAATGCTTGAAAATTTTACACTGAGATTTACACATAAATTCGGAATATCTTCAGGTTAATTTTCCTTTGATAGTAAAATAAAGCGACTTTATACTTCAATTTTTCCTTGCTAAACTAATAAAACATTAACATCAAACGTATCGTCTCCCTTAATTACCAAATTTCTGTGACCAGTTCATAGTGCGCCAATGTGAGATCATAGCGCGCACATTGTTTTTGCTTGAGGGGGGCAATGCATCAAAACGATATCTTAATTTCTGTATACGTTTAGTAAAACTTTGATATATTGTTTTTGAAACTACTTTTTCCTCTTTCCACGTTGAAAAATACGGTTCAGCAAGGATTTCACCTTCACCATGATCACAAATAGTTTTGAGATAATTGTTTTTTTTTCAGAGAAAAATTAGTTAGGCACATATTTTGTGAAACAAAAACATCTTCACAGCTTACTTCTTCACGTTGAATGACGTTAATGCGAGTTTTAATGTAAGGAAAGGCGTTTGCCACGGCGAGGATGGTCTTCCGTTTGTACTGGTTGCCAAGGTCACCATGCGCTTTACCGCTTGGTGTAAATGGAGTCACGAACATAAATCGACCTAAATATGTAAAAATATTTAGCAGCATATGCAATTGATTGGAAGCACGAACTTAAAAATCATCTGATTGGACGCACGAACTTAAAAATAATCTGATCTGACGAACGAACTTAAGGAAAGCAAGCATTCGTTAAAATGAGTTCCCACAAAACAAAATTTTTGACGAGCGAAAATTAGTTCCCATAAGGTACACTGTTTAAATTGATTGTGGAGGTTTGTTTTTAATATTTCATTCGGCCATAGAGCGTACTTTAATACCTAAACTAAGGGCGCCCACACAAAAAACTCATTTGGGTGTTTTGTTTAAGTACACTAAAATGAAAAAATAATGTTTTGAGTTTTTAATGAAAAATTCTTTCATAAAAAGTTTAAGACAAAACATCTCGCGAATTTCCTAGGGTATTACTTGAAGTAAAAATAGATCTTGTTTTAATGTATTCAACTTCCCACCTTGTTTTGTTTGGTCAAATGTACTTACGTAGGTCATTGTTTTTCTCAAAGTATGTCACTCGATCTTCCATCTCATATTCAAGAAAATATGGCTCCACATATGTGATTTGGATATAGCCCTTTAACAAGGCAAACACATTAAACGGTAATCAGTTGCAAGTATTGAAGCGCGTATAAAGCTCCGCACAACAAGAAAAAAAACAGAACAAATAAAATGGGCAATCCTTTTCAGTTTGCAAATGATAACTGTACGTATTTCCATACATTTTCTACTTTATGCATGAAACATAAGCCAGCATTAGCCAGCATATAGTATGTGATTAATAAACATAAGCCTTTATTGAAAATGGATGTTGGTTGTTTAAGGTTTAATCATCAACCGAGCTATATGCTAGGACTGTGACAATGCTAATCTATTTCTATTTTTAGTGTATGGCATTAAGCTTGCATTTTCAAGTCCCATTACAAAATCTTCAATTAATACAGTATTAATGTTGTTGACATTTTCCAGTAAAACCTCAACCTTACTTTTGGTACCCAAATCCGCAAATCTGACCAATAAAATATGTGTATAATGATGACCACAGTCCTCACCTTTTCATCATCCAGTTTTGTTGCATCTACAACATTCGAATCTTTGATCATCTCAATGTGATCGTTACCAAACTTGGCTGCGTAAAAACTCTAAATGATAAAAAAAGATGACGGTTAGCATTGGAAGGCAACAAAAAAGGGGGCCAAAAGGAAAAATTACAGTCAATACACACACAAACATCAACAACAAAAAACAAAAGGTTCTTTTTAGTTCCACTCTAAAAGACCAGTGAAACTTACCCTTGAACCCAGACCCCTTACTAAAACATTACCTGAAGCCGGCTAGAGATCTCTGGAAGTTTCGTGATAGCAGGTTCCTTATAAATAAATTCCTCGGTATCAATGTCGCCAAATATCGATCCAAAAAATGCCACGCGAAAGTATGTTCCCATCATGCGCTTGCCTTCCTAAAAAAGTGATTATTTACACGTTTCCTATCTCTAAAGTATAATTAACAGTGGGAGATATATTCGCTACAGGCGGGGTAAACAATTAAAAAAAGCACACCTAACACACACACACACACACACACACACGTGTGATATTGCATGTAGCCCCCTTTACAAAAGTTTACACAAAATGTGAGAAAGAATGTTCTCTATGAGCACGAAAATGTCCTCCTAAAAAGTTCATTCATGCTCAAAACAGCTCCCTAAGTAAGAGTACTAAGGTAGCTATTAATAGCTAATAAGAGAAATGACAACATAATTCATAGGTTAGCTAAGCAACCAGTTAAATATAGTTAGACTAGGGAGACTTAGCTAGGTATATAGCTAGCTAGCTATTCATGCTTAGTAAAACACATATAAAGAGAAAGTAGCTATGGCTATATAAATTAGGATTATAACTTATCTGATACAAAAGAATGATAATGTAAAAACTATAACGAGTTCAAGAAACCAGAGATTTCCGTTTGACCAGCAAATTTGTTGGGTAGCTAACAGCTTAGTGTGGCATTTTGAATTTTAGGAAAAACACATTAATTATGCAAAAGTTTTTTTTATGTAAATAAACAAACGCGGGAAAATATAAAACTTTAAGAATTTGAGCCTTTCATTGGCTGGAAAATGCGAGTCTGCTTGACAATTTGAAGTGTGCTACATAAAAACGTAACACGTAGCTATAGCTTACATAAAAACTGAACGTGTAAAAATTATCAAAGTTCTTACTTTTTCTAAATTGCAACTCTCGTTACTATTTTAGCAAATCAAATTATTTTGATCACGTGAACCCCAAACTATGTAAACCCTCGGTGTTATTTCTGGCAAATTAAACATACTTTTTTCGGCGACTTCAAAAAAGATTTCGGCTATATCAAAAGAAAATAAACACATTCACTTTGCCTGTTACAGACAAAAAACGGAAGTAGCGTATCAATATAGGGCGACATTGGAGAAACTTTTACACAGAATATTGACACTTACTCTGGTTACATCAACAGTAATAACACAACATAAACTGTTTTTTCTATATATTACCCGAAATATTAAATATTACCCGAGGTCAAAAGTATAGACTGAGCTTGCGAGGTCGATACGCTGACCGAGGATAATATTTCTCGGAAGAGATATATAAAACAGTTTATATTGTATTATACTTGTACTTATATTATACCTGACTGAAATAAAATATAAAATCGCAATCAAAATGGCTTCTTCTGTACATTGGCGAAGTTAATGCACGTTTATTGTGTAATTCTTTTGATGTTTTGAAATTCTTCAAATTTACCATGGTACCCCAAAGCTTTTGGCTTGACTTTTTTTCTCTTACACTAAAAGAACTGTCACACTGTCTGTTTTTGAGGTACTCACCGTCGACATGATCTTGTTATAAGCTTCACCAAGTCTCATATGCAGCATGTGTAACTTTTTGAAGTCTCGCCTTGCTTCCAATATCGGGATAAGAATTTTATCCACTTCGTTGATCAACTCGTACATTAGCGCATTCTTAAACATATGCACAGCGTGTTCCAGTAATCCGACTAATCCCGATTCGGAAAAGTATTTTCCTGTACAGATTCCTTCTTCGTCCTTAAAAAACCCGGGAGAAGTTATAAAGAATAGAAGAAAAACATGGTCCTAAATATAATTCGACTAAAATTGAGTGGGTAAAATTTGCAATGTCTATTCTCTATGTGTATTATTAAGTTAATATTCAAAGGTGGCGAGGTTGTGCAAATGGTTATACAAAATTTGCGCAATAAATTCTGAATAAAACAACTCACGGGAGAAATGACGTCATCGCTAACTGCTGATTCTTCAATAGCGTTTGTTGAAATCATTTCGAAGTTGACACAACCGACGGGCAGGTACGATTTGTCTTCCAGCATAGCCAAATATTCGGATACTAACGCAGCAGAGTGAATGAGACACATTCCAGCCTCGGTGTAGTTGTGATATTTGGTATGATCTTTAGCCATGTTTTGAAGCCACGTAAGACGTAAATCCGGTGAACTTTGATATCTAAAAAAACAGACAAAACATCATGTAATACTGCAATATTTATGTAATGTCGCATTTATGCAATGTCGCATTTATACAGTGTCGCATTTACAATGTCGCATTTACACAGTGTCGCATTTACACAGTGTCGCATTTATACAGTGTCGCATTTATGCAGTGTCGCATTTATGCAGTGTCGCATTTATGCACTGTCGCATTTACACAATGTCGCATTTATACAGTGTCGCATTTATGCAATGTCGTTTTTTTACAATGTCGCATTTATACTGTCTAGTTATGAAATAATTTACCTCCTGTATTTTTTAGTTTTAATATATTTTATTACTTAAAGAATAATTCTTATAATACGGGTCAGAAAAGCAATCACATAACTCTCCTACCCTTTGGCAATCCTGTATTGAAGATCGATGTACATCTCCTTGTCTTCTTCATACTCCTTCATCTTAACTGTATCAGTTAATATCATGTGAAGGTTAAACACCAACTCCCTCACTTGCTCCGGAAATGGCGTGGATTTTAAGTGTTGATCGGACTGCGCGTAGGTTATTATCGTTTTTAAAGATCTGCGGAGGTAATCTTCGTTAAAACAGTCAGATCCCACTAAAGATGACAGAGACATTGTCACTTGCATTTTAACACGTGCAAAATTGTTTCCAATTTGGTAATTTTGTCGCATGAGGAGGTATAAGGATGCACTTGCTTGCGCACGTATCAGATGAGAACTGGAGCTGCAATGTGTAAGCAAGCGGTAGCACAAGTCTGCACACAGCTCAGTTTCTTCTTCGAAAACCAGTTCAGGAAACTGCAAAAGAACAGAAAGAACAAGAAATAAAAAAATACTTGTCCACCTTTTTCCGGAAGCTTCAGTCACTCATAGAGCGAGTAGGTTAGTGTAAAAACGCGGGAGGTTCGCTCAGTAGCTCTTGACAAATTAAAGTAGGAAGGCCGTATGAACAGAAAAAATAACGAATAAAATAAAAATAAGAAAGGTTCATTAACTCTTCTTTTAAAACTCAGTTGACATCTCTACTCGTCTATCATCACTGAAAGCCAGGCAACTGGCAGGCGATGAAGTTAATTTTAACCAACTTTACTAATCTGACAAAACAATTTTGCACTAATAATTCCAATTTGAACAAATAATCGCAAAAAAAGGTTTTCCATTTTGTTAAAATTTTGTCGTAATTTTCTCCTTATTACGTCAATTGAATCGCAAATATCTTAGCCTTCTGCTGTCTAAATTTAATTTTTTTGGTGAACAAGAAATTTATGATAATAACTTTTAATTTTTTAATATTTTTTGGTTTACAAGTAGTAAGATTAATTCAAATAATTGTGTTTGCGAGGACGCTTATTATAACTTGTCGTAAAATACGACAACAAGTTTGTTAAGTTGATAGAAGACAAACAATGCACCTTTCTCAAGATAGATCTTTGAGTGGCAAACATATTCTGTAATACTTCAGTGCTTTGATTGCATGATAAACAGTGAAGTAATACACGTAAACAATTGTCGACCACACTCCTCATCACATCACTGTTGTCGACGCTCTGCAAGAGAAACAAAGCAGTTATAATTTTGTCAGTAAACTGAATTTAAAAGACAGAGTGAAACATTTCTAACCATAATGGTTTGCAATCCCAACTAGGAAAAAAAAGAATGTCCATGTTCTTAAAAATTAATTAATTTGGTTTCTTTCGCCTATTTATTAACACAGACTAAATAATTCGCTTAATTCAAACCCAGTGCAATTGCCCAAAATAAAAGAATTAAACATCGCTTCCTAAAATTTTTTAAACCTGTGCGAAAGATTCGCGAAAATTAATGTAAACGACATTTCTTAACAACTTTTACTCTTTAACCTTGCAAAATTTTACTACTGAGGTCACAGTTTTAGCTGTTAAAACGAGTCTTTCAAACGAAAGCTAATGGACATATTTTTTCAACAAGCAATAAAAATTGCAAAAAGCTACCTTCTTTTATTTTTATGGAGATTGAGCATATTAAGCGTCGACTTTTAAACAATGGTAGCCATGCACAGTTTTAATGAAAAGCGACCCTAACATTGCACAGAAATTAATTATGCGTTCTTATAGTACCTGAACCAGCAACTCTAAAGTATCAAGGGTGGCCATGGAATTCTCCGCGCTTAGACTTCCTTGTATTTGCGATGAAAGTTGTACGTCAAACGTTCCTGTCTGTTCTGTGTTTTTTTTCCAATAAGTTTGATCCTTCTTCCATCGAAGTTTCGGCGACTCGCTTTTGTCTTTAAGCAGAAAAGTAAGCATAAAGTGATAAAAGAAAGCCTAATTACACTAAGAATAATAACCAAACAAACAACTATTTACCTTCTCTTGCACGTGCGTCCATCTCTCTTCTTCTTCTAAGCATGTCGCGTGCTGCGCTTGGATACATGATAGCATTTTCCAATGATTGCAATCGTTCTTTGTCACCTTTTTGTTGGGAGGCATTCTTTCCTTTTTCCTTTACCATAGCTATTTTCGCCTTCCGTGCTTGATATTCAAAGAGCTTGATACCAAGATCAAGAACTTCTAACAGTTGAATCAATCTAAATGATTAGATCGATATTTACAAATAGAACAGCGTGACATATTACACATAAGGTTAGCTATTTTTAAACGATTTTGATTAAATGTGTTTTAACTTGCATAATTATATATGATTTGATTTATTACTTTCCACATGCAAACAATATTGGTATTATATATAATAATAACCCTATAATAACTGTTTATGAGGGCAATACCGGAGAATATTGACCGACGTCAAAGTATTGCCCGAGCTTGTGAGGGCAATACGTGACAGAGGTCAATATTCGAAGGTATTGCCCGAAATAAACAGTTATTATATGGATTATTATCCGGGTACTGCATTTTACGACAAAAAAATATAACATTATAAAAGCAGGATGTAGAAACCACGTCTTTATAGAAACTATTCCCATATGGAACGTACATTCGAACAAAAAATATATTTTTTTAAAATCGAATATCGTGTAAACAAAACAGGCTTTCATTGCAGCCACAACATTGAATTCTTTAAAAGATAAAAGTAAGTTTCACTTCTGTTTCACTTCTGTTTCACTTACTTCTGTTTCGCGTTTTGTTTACTTTTTTCCGTGTTTATTTACATTTAATGCTACCATATTTAAACTTTAAACACGGTTGCTATGGTAGCGGGCAATACCGTGGAATATTGCCCGCTATGACGTAAGTTCTAACCAATCACATTGCACGATTTTCGAAAATATCGATGCCGCCCTTTTAACCGGGTAATAAAGATCTATATACATTGAAAATTACTTAAAAAGTAAGTGCATATTTCGAAATATATTACGAAGACACAACACAACATCTGACAGAAAATGAACGAAATATATAAAATCCTCACAAAAGAATGATAAAGTCACACAGCAAATAAATAACCTGCTACAACGGGTTATTTAATTATGTTATATTTGTTTCAAAGCAAGGCTCGTAAGAGAAATAAAAATTTAAGAAGCATTTGTCCATAACAACATGCCTCAAAACAGGACTTTTTGAAGCGCAAATAAGTTAAGAAGTACAAATACTAATTTAGTCCAAATTTAAGGGATAAGAAAAAAAATCTTAATGTTTTTTAAAAATTTTTAAAAAACATAAAATTCGGGAAGGGTTTATTGTGGCCAGAAATGGTGGATAAAATAGGATAAAAGACCTGAGTTGTAACCGCGTATAAAAACATAAATCTCAAGTCAATTAGGAACAAATTTAACAACAAAACAACTGATATAGCACCTGTTTGCCGACATTTTCAGGACCCATTGTTTCAATCTGTCTTTACCCAAATTTTTTAACACCCACATGAAACACATGAGGAAATTTCGTGTCGATTCTAACGACAACTTGACATGCTTTGTTGACATCTATAAGAACGGTATGATTTCCCTCACAAAATTCTCAAAATTTAAAAAATGGTCACATAGAAGGTCGGTACTAACGACGCACCTGACTTTGTAATTCAGCACGGCTATCTGCTCCAGCTGACTTTTGCAAAACACTCGACGTCGCGATTGCCATGGCAACATTCTCATTTATCAGTTCGTCCTTATCACTTTCATAGCCGTGTAGTGTGTGAAGCACTTCCATTGCGATGGCCAACAAAGGTAAATACAAGGCTGCAATAGCATTGCGACATTCCTTCGATTCATATCGACTGTCCAAATCATGGCACGAAATGATATCTTTCAAAACATCGACCGATTGTGTCATAATTTCTAAATCGCTGAGGGAAGAAAAGTATTATGACTTTTGCATATGGATTATTCAAGACAAGAAGAAGTCGACAGAATACACCAAGGTAATAACCAAACAGGTATTGCTATTAAGAAAAAAACTTACTTTGAATCGAATCCATTTTTCAATTCACACAGCAACAAACCAACCAGATAATGTTGAGAGCGGAATGGATGTGTTAACTCCACCACACCTGCCACATCATGAGACGACATCATAGAATACACTGAAGAACGCGATGAAGATATGCTGTTCATAGACGGGGTGGGGGAAATTCGTACAGTTTCACTGATTACGGATGGAAAAGGAAGATTTAACACAACATAATGTTCATGGCTACAAAGGATATGTAGAAATTCCATCTTTAGGAAAATTAAATTCTTGTCCATGAAACCAGCAGCATCAGAAAACTAAAAATAGGAAAAAAAGTCGTTAATGTTGCTCTGTCTCCCACTAGTACCTGAATTCAAGTGGACAAATACATACATACATACCTCCTTCATGTATTGTTTAATCAAAGTCAACACATATCCACGATCCATCAGTGAAAGCAGTTCGTTCAAGAAAAACGCCAAACTAATATTCAGCATTCTTGATTGTCGAAATTGCTACAAAAAAAGAGGAATGCTTTAGCTGAGGTGAGGATACTAGTTCGTAGCAGCAAACAATATTTAAAAAAACGCTACCAAACATATATGGAAAAATGTAAATGAACTGTGAAAAGAGATTTAATTTTTGAAAAATTATATAAGTTGAAAAGCAATACTTACCTTGTCCTGTTTTTTGATGATTTCTGCTGTTACTGTGTTTACGAGTGCAATAACGTCATCAAGAAACCTTTCATGAAATCGCTCTTTGCGGGACCAAAATAATTTGTCAGCTATATCTAAGTATTGTGCCATGCTTTTCGCCTGCAAAGAGAATAGTATTAACGCATTTAGAAATGTTTTTACATAAAAAAAGTTAAAATTGCAGAAAAGACACTACTATGGGATACCTAAACACATGATTTGTTAGGCTAAGTTTTCAAAAAGGGTGTAAAGTAATTGTTTCCATTTATAATCATTTCTAGTTACCATAATGTCGAAATAAAACCAAGCGTGAGCCATCGCCATTTCTTTGAACGGGTTTGTTGCAACAGCCCACTGCAAGGCTACTTCTTCATGGACGAGTTTTGTGCGTCCTGCAAAATTACCAGAATGCGAAACTCTAGACGACGATTCAGCAGCACTATTTCTAAAAACAGAAAGAATATACGAAATCTCTATGAACAAAACATAATCAAGTAAAAAATATACAATGAACAAAGACTGGCAAGACATTTTTTTCACATAGAAATAACTTGACTATGAAACAATGCCACACCGAAAAATAAGAAACAGCAAAACATCATACCTATTTCCAGCGACATTGTTATACTCTTTCAACACATCTTCCATCCACGAAGTTCCTACGGCACTTGCGCTTGGAGCATGACCTGGACTTTTAGACTGCTCATGAATAGTAGGGTTGCTATTGCTGTGTTTTGACTGCAACAACATCGAACCTCCTGAATGATGACTGGGTAAAGCTGGAACATAACGTTACAGGAAGTTCAAAACAAAAATGGAAACAAATAGAACTAAAAATTTCTATGCTATTTTTCTATTGGTATGAAAATTCACACACAAGAACATTATTCAAAACACAACTAAAAATGTCCAATCAGAAGCGTTAAAAGGAACTAAAAAGAATCATTTCTCAAAAATGAAGGGATGCACCTCAACTATTCTCTCAACCAAAAAATGCGGGTTTTTTTTTAACGGGCGGCGTAAAAACAGAAAGACTTGATCTAGTAACACAAATGACGATGCAAAGTGCGCAAGTAAACAGCAATGAAAACATTAAAGCAGATCTATCTATATAATACGAAGCTTCCGTCTGTCTGTCTGCGACTTTTGCAAAGTCGGTTATATTCTTCACAATTTTCTTTGATAAAGTCTACAAAACATCACCTGTAAATTTGTTCTGTAACTTATTAAACTTTGATGTTTAAAAATATTGACGTCAAAGTAAAGTATATTAAGATTGGTGAAGGCAACGGATATACAAATTTCTAAAAAAATATTTACTTTGTAAAGACTTTGCAAAAATGCTATATGTTCATTAAAAGACCATGATCCTATACATTATTTTGATTAGGGTTTCAAGCTTTTTACAACAGGTGCAACAAGTCAACAAACTTTGCCAACTTTGTTTTGTTTATGCACTGCTGACGTCAGCAAAAAATCTAAAACAACCTATTTTTCCATTGTCCTTCTGCTTAAGTGGATTTCTCCACGGGCCTTATCGACTAGTATAATACAAAGACTGTGTCTGTGTGTCTGTAACAAGCAAAGTGGATGTGTTCATTTTCCGCCGAAAAATGCATGTCTCAAATGCTAATCGACAAACTCAACGTCGCAACGTCAAAACTAATTTAACGTCAATATCTTAATTTAAATTAATGGAGCCATTACAATGCAGTTATAACTTTTCAGATAACTTGGAAAGGTGGTGACGTCAGCCATTTTTCACTGCGTGGAAACCAGGGACCACCTGGGACCAAGTTGGGTAAGTTTCCCTAACCTGGGTCCCCGAATCCGTTCTGTAATGGACGGGTTAATGACGTCATCAAAGAATGTTCAAACCTCATTATCTTTTAAACCGTTTGTCAAAAGTACGTGATGCTATACATTTTCTTGATAAACGTTTCAAGATCTATACGAGGAAGGCAACGGATATACTAATTTCTTAAAAAAAATTTATACTTTGTGCTGACGTCAACAAACTTTTTGAACCCTTTTATCACATTAACCGTTTGTCAAAAGCACTTGATCATTTACATTTTATTGATCCGCGCTTTAAGCTCTACACAATGGAGGTGCTTTAAACAATGTTCTAAAAAAATTTTTCTTAACGGGTTGCTGACGTCATCAAAATTCAAATGACGCTTCTTTTCCGTTGTTATTCTGTCTGAGTGGATTTTCCCACGGGCCTTATCGACTAGTCAGATAATAATTCGCCATTAGTACATACAACTTAAATAATAGTTTCCATTGCTTGTTTTCTTTTAGAAAGTGATCTTAGAAAGTGATTGGTTTAAAAAACAAAGTAAAAATCATTTATCCATCACTAATTCAATCAAACTGGCACGTCTGCTGATTTCGCCTGCTGTAAGCGTTTAGGAAGTTAATAATAACAACGGTCAAGTATATGACATTAATTCAGAAAACTTCTCTGAAAGAACTATTTTTATTTATTATAACTCCTGGTAGCATATTAATTGAACATGTATATATTTTTTTACAATTAAGTGCGATAATAGCTTGACAGAGGTAAATAATGCTATCATGGAGCTAGTAAATTGCAAAAATTACGAGTGTGTGTGCAGCTGAAAGTGGCTAACTCACCATATTTAATATAGAATAAATTTGTATAGCTAATATAACTAAAATAATCAAGAATAACAATGATTCTTAGCTGAACTTGTTCAGCCGCTACATAGACGCGCACTTTCTTGCAATGTGCAACGGTGAAACCGCATCCATTCCAGTTTTTTACGAAATTATGAGATCGATATTTCTAGCTATTATATTGAGGTGATGAAGTTTGTATTTATTAGAATCCGAAACCATATAAAACAGTAAGACCACGTGAAATTTCTCATTATTGTAGTAACAACATATCATGTAATAATTTTTGTGTTTAGTTCCCCTTTGACATGGTAATGGCAACTCAAAAAAAAACAAAAAACATTTTAAGGCTGAAATTAAAATTATTAACGACATACTTGGCGAAGCATTGGGCGATGGAATAGGTGTACCAGAGCCAGGTGTGTTAAACATGTATGATACATACGAAGATAGCAAATTATTTCGACCATGTTTGTCTTGATTGGATTCATGCAACTCATGTACACGATGAACAATGTGTGTTAACGATTCAAAAGCATGTTGGGAAATGTTCACTAAATGACACATAAAATACTGCTCTAAAATGTAACATTCAAATACATCGTATTTTGCAACCTCTGCAAACTAAATTTTGTCTAAAATTTATTTAATAGAAAATTGATAAACACGTTCTCTAGAGCATCTGATAATCATGCCCCACTGAAATTGTTAATTTTTCATCCTTCTTATTTATTAATTTATTGAGACGAGTAAATGAGTAAAGTATTTAACTCCTTTGAAGTCAATTCACTTTCGCAATCTGAAGAAGAGATGCAAGAACAATGTTGCACTCAGTGAAGTGTCATTAAACTAAACAACCATAAAGGCTTTTATATCCAAACGTTTTTCAGCACATAAACCCCCTCTTCCCAAAATTTATTCGGTACTCCAGGGTAACACAAACGTACCAACTGCACCAGACACTGTGGAAGGTCTCACTAGCAACATAAACAGTTTATCCATAAGTAGATGTAGAAAGCGTACAAGTGGCTCTAGCTGTGCTTTTTCTAAATCCTTTACATATTTTCGCAAATTGTTTTCCAAGTTTCCTTCAGGATTCTTCACATTTTGTGGTGTACGACCTTCAATCTGATGACACATTCGGAAAAAACGATGAAGATAAAAATCCTAAAAATGACAAAAATTCAGAATGTTAATGAAACAGCAAGAAATATGGCTTACATTTAAAGCTCGCCCTGCTATGACAAATATATGCTTACTGGACACCAAATGTCTGTTTTACATAATAGAAAAACTATTTTTATGTAACAGAAGAAGCAAATTTAATATAGCAGTGTACTAACTTGTGTATGCACAGATGAATCTGTGTGAACAGAGCATGTGTAAACTCCTTTGTGACCATCAACCCATTTCAAATTCGGAAGTTGCACCTAAATCAAGATGTGTGAATACAAACAAAAAATATGTTTTATGGGATTGAAGTATTTACAAATACTTGGTATATAGTTTTCAAATTACTGTTAAGAACAGTACAGAAAGAGCATATGTATAACAGACAAGCATACTTACATCTGTTGACAACATACTGTAACTTTGAGGTAACTTGTCAACCGCAACAGGGAGATTAAAATCAGCAAGATTTAACCGACCGTCTTTTATTGCAGGGACCCACTAAAACAATAAAGAAGAAATTGTCTGCAGATTATTTAAATAATACAGAATAAAAACAGAAAATAAGCAAACTAATGTATACCTTATTCAAAAAAATGTTTAATTGATATAGTAATTAAGCCCTATAAATCAACTTTTAAATTCCAAACCATGCTTAACTTTATTCTATTAAAAACTTGGATAGAAGAAGGAAAAGTGACAGAAGATAAAAGATTTTTGTCCTCGGTGAACGAACGTACAATATGTTTAAAACTGTTTTTTAAAACTTTATAAGTCACTTCTTTATGCCAAAATGACTTAGGTTTTTTTAGGACTTGTGGGTGGGGTGGATTTGGTTTTATTCTGTATTCTGCTATAGCCCCAGAACATTTGAATGACAATGTGTACAACTCATAAGCTTCTCTTTGTTGTTTTTCACACTCTGCGATTATTGTGGTATGTCAAAAAGATGGGAAGACAAAAAGTTGCAATATCTCTTGGATATATATTTAAGTTCTGCGCAACAGTCACATGATTTATACACTGTAAACCACATTAAAAAAATATATGGCAGCTAAGTGTGATGTACTCTGTTGCTTTGATTTTTTTTTGCTTAGCAATCAATTTATCTACCTCATATACTTGAAATAAAAACAAATTTTTGTCAGTAGTGTAAATTTCACTGGGTTAAGGATTTTGTTAATTAAAAAATTAAAAACCAAAAGTCTGTTGGAAAATGACAAACAAATAATTTTGAAGGACAGCCTAAAGAATCAATTTCTTACAGTGTAACCAACAGGTGTACTTTCAATTGGTCCTTGAACATCAGCTTTGAAACTGATGTGATAAAATGTAAACAAAAGATGATGATGCTCTGCAAGGTTTGGTGGAAGCTTTATCTTTACCTCTTCGTAGAAGTATGGTGTTCTAAAAGCCATTTAATATTTTACTATGATAGTAACATCAGTTAGAACAGAGACGTTTATCATCTGCAAACAACAAAAAGCTAGTTTGTTTATATCATGTTATTTATTCTAACGGAATTCTCATGAATCATGCTCAAAAATATCTCTACTTGTTTTTTGCTGGTTGCTGTCAAAGACAACATGCATTATCTAGTGCAGGGTTCCTACTGCTGGCTTCAAAGAGATATCTCATCAATTCATTCACTAACCTTATTCAGTCACCAATAAAGCTTTGCACTTACTTATTGTGATATATTATGGGGGTGCATAATTCTTTCACAAACTCACTACTACTTGAACGTCCGTAAATGCACTATGAAAATAAAAGTATAAATAAAAATAATTATATATTCAAATACCATCAAATACCAAATGTCGATTAAATAGGAACTTTTAATACAAAAGACCTTCACCAGTCTAAACACATAATACAGCATACACACACAACTACCTGCATTGCTTGGGATGGATCCTCGCCAGCCATAAATTGAACCTTAACTGCAATATTTCGTGCAGAGCCAGTCCGATTCGTAAAATTTAGGGCTTGTGGATAAACATATAGCGTGTTCCTAGAAGATAACATTTTATAACTTTTTTCTGTATAAAAGACAAAAAACAAATAAACGGAAACATAAACATAAACACATACCTGTAAGTAACATATGGAATAAATACTTCTCTTGGAGCAAATTCCTGAATCTCTTTCACTGGTGTGCCTTGTTTATCAGGGTAGGGCGCTATCTGAAATAATTAAAATTACACTAAAAATATTAACTAAATTAGAGTTAAAAAGTGGTGCTTTTGAAAATGCTTTGTTTGTATTGCGTTTTAAAGCACACAAGTAACATTAATGCATGCTAAATGCATATCTGAAAAATTATCATTTATTATCATTTACAAATTGAAAGGATGGAAAATTTAAAAAAATGTTGTGAAATTTTAGGTTATCGCATGGCACTACATGATAAAATTATAACTAAAACAATACTATAATTTAAAAAATGTATACCATTAATTGAGAAACATCCAAGTTCACTCTCCAATTTAATGGGGAAGTTCGTTTAAAAATTATTTTTTGATATTTAATTTAGCCAGTCCATAAAATGACGAAGAATATAACTGAGTTCCTGAATATTATGTTTTTTCCGTAACCCAGCTTCTTTTCTACATCAAATAATGTCTTTATTTAGGTGATGCATTTTGTACCAATGGTCTGGGACCGAACAACAATAACTGCATTTAGTAAAAAAAGCTCTCGTATAGGCGAAAAGCATAGACTGGAATAAGCTTCTGCTGTTATATTTATTATTTTTTTAAAGCATCTTGCCCAGCTTAAAATGTTATAAATCCTACCTGGGATATATATTTATAATGAGTAATAATGACAAGATCATAAGGTTATTTTTACATAGCTATTGCAACAAAACTAAATGACACTGGAGAAATTCAATAAAGATTGAGCCAAGTCAATTAACCAAAAAAACCCAACATTTTCGAAAATGTATTTTCTTGTATGCGTACAAATAGCTATACTTTCGTTCTCTCTAAGTTTACTGCTAAATATTTTTAAAACTTTTCGAACTAAGTTCATTGTTATTACCAAATTGTGTTTGATCACACTATTGAGTTCAGAAAAAACACCTGGCGTACAAACAAAGAAATATTTGCGAACGGCCGTTAGATAGTATTTCAGGTCTATGGGGAAACGAAAGAAAGAAGGATAATTGGGTCATATTAAAAAATGTGAAAAGAAAAAAAAAGAGAGAAAAAAGTCTACATACACAACATAAAAAATATGCACTATCCAATAAACTTGGATAAAAGGACGGAGGAGTAAAAAATTTTCTCTTTACTTGAACAACTTTCTTAACATATTTAAGTGATAAACTTTGTTTGATCGAGCTTCTTTTACTTTAAAGGGGTTGAGATTTTGATCGTAATTTTTAAAAGAAACTTTTCCTGTTAGAACTATGAAATAAAACTAAGAATTTTGAAGATGTTGAGTTTTGTTCTATGAAATATAAAAAAATAATTTTTGGGTTAACTTTCCCTTCAGGTTTAGAAATACCTGTAGCAGTTCTGGTGTTAAGCAATACTTCAAATTATCTGGTGGTGGTGTGATGTCAAGTTTGAGTAAGCCTAAAATATAAAACGATGTAAACAAAACAATTAAATTTCAGTCAAAATTTTTGACCACAAGCAGGAAGCAAAAATCACCACATCGCCATAGATACTGACAATGGCCATCTAACAATCGCCATAGATACTAACAACCACCGTAAATATGAAAAAACAAACCTTGTATACACTTCAACTTTCTAAGCAACGAATTTGGTCTTCTTAAATCAGCAAGTAGTTTAAACAGATCTTCATCACTAAGCTTTTCTGATTCCTAAATAGTAAGTATTAGCATATAATAATACGTTTACTTATCATTCACAAACTAATGCTATTATGGTATCAATAACCGACGTGTTGTTTAAGAGAAAGCAAACAACATATGTGTTTTGTGGAAAAAAACATAACAAAATATGCTCACAACAACCAGGCATGTTTTTTAACACTTAGACAATTTTTGGGCTCAAATTTTAGGAGTAGTTTAGCATGATGGTACAAAAACCAACAATGTCTGCTGATTTATATCATCATCATCATCATCATCATCATCTTGTCAGCAAAATGTATTAAATTGATCTCCTAGTCGGCCTGCTATTTTTTTTTTCAAATTACATTTTTCTTGTAGATGAAAATATCTAAGTGCATGCAAATAGCATCATTTTTTTACATTTGTGCTATGTTCATACTTCAAAAGTTAAAAAATCGCCAGTCAAATCTGGTAAGGTCAATCAGAGAAAAATGTGGTCATTCTGGACAGATTTCCGTCTTATAAAGATAATAACCACAGTTGCCACATTAAATCAACATTAAAAATGCAAATTTAGTAGCATCGCGCAAAGTAGTTATAGACATGGGGGTACGAGGCCAGTTCTATCGATGATAGAACTTGCCACGAACTCCCCATGTCTCATGACTACTTGTATATCTAATGACATCATATGTAAAAGTGTCTCCGTACCCCCATGTGGGGCTTTCGGATTTTATACATTGGGTGTGGCCATTTACGTGAAAAGTGCCATTTTTTGCTGTTTGGGAGGGTCCGCAAGGGCATGTTTATGGTGTTGCAAAGGGTCGGGAAGGGTATATTTTTTCAGCCTGTGGATACCATTGGATGGGGTGTTTTAGGTGTTACAATGTCCATATGCATAACTTTTTTACCGTCTTCTAGGATATATCTCTTGTCATCAAAACAACTGAGTGATATCATATTTATCTCATAACTTCCCAACATATGACTTTGACTTCTAATTGTTTTCATAGTATGACACATTTGTTTGTTTTCAAATAATACATTCCTATAGTCTTCATGTTTGATGGTATTTTTAATGATGTTCTTCTTAACACCTTTAGCAGTTTTACCACATTTGTCATTATCTTTAATATAACTGTACATTTTGGATTTCAATCCTACAAATTCAATTATTGGAACACCTGCTGCTTCATCTTTCATTTTACCAATAATTTTCTTATTTGATGTATTATAGAATGGTGATGTTTTAGGATAGTCACTATTGTCAAATTTATCATTATCATTCCAAAAATCCATATATGCGTCATCAGTTGTAATTTCATATGTTAGAGAATCAGTATCTGTAAATAATAGTTTTGGCATTATTATTGTATTCTTTTTTATATAATTATAGTGGAAGTCATCCATCAGTGTCTTAGATAGATCAAGAATCCTCATTAAGAATCTTACAAGATTCAAATGTTGGTTTCGATGCTAATTTCATCAATTTTGATTTACTAGTTACCAGTTCCACATTCACACGTTTTCTGATGTTTTCCATAGTCTTTCCAAATACACTGTTATTCATAAGTTTGAAAAAATCTTTTTCAAAAGCATTTTTAGCATTAGTTCTCATATTAGTATTAAAATCAATATATTTTTTAGCCATGGACTTTGATCGAATTCTAGCACACGATGTGTTTTGTTATTTTAATCCTAGTGATATATATAATTGTAGATTTCTATAGTGCAATACGTTTCTCCTTTTTATTTAATGTTGGTATCAATTTATTTACATCACCAACTGATATATTATACTGTTTCTGTATTTCTTTACAATAGTCTGATAACATATTTTTGGTAACATTCATTTTCTCTGAAGCTAAGGGATAATCATTATGTAGATCATGTAGTTCTTCAGGATATTCTAAATCAACCACTAGTATTAATCCCCTGGAACATTCAACTTTATAATCGGCTAGATTGCACTTGTTTATTTCTTTTCTGTTAGCCATCTAAATCCACCAGTTGGCAGATATTGTGACATTCCATAACCATATAGATTGTTGGCATCCAGGTACATTAAATATTTTAATGGTATATCCTTATCATAATTACCCATGTACTTATTATTGGCTTTCCCATATCGGTTAGCAATATATGATACACCACCCCTTAATCTTTTTTCAATAAATAGGAACATGTCAATATCCGTCATTAGTTCAAGTTCTATTTTCGTCATTTTCAACATAGCATCCCAGGATAATCCCGGTGATGTATAATAGTGGCATGGATCAAGTTTATAATATTGTAAGCATGTACTTCTAAAGTTTTTCAAATACCTCTGCTAATAGTAATACATCCGATTTTAGATATAGATCATGGTATTCACCCATTGTCTGTAATTTGAACTCCTTCCAAACCTTTTTAGCATGTTTATATTGTTCCCCATCAATGTTTTGATCACATAGTAAACTGTAAAAGTCTTTTTGATATGGTAATTGTTTCTCATCGAATTTATCAAAGCTATCCATGTAATCATAAGGATATACACCCTTTTTAACCATTAGATTGAACTTTTTTGGTTTGCAAATTCTTCCCTTGTATATTTGAAGGATTCCTTTGATAGATTATCTACCAATTTCTCCAAACTGGAACTCATGAATTGGAAACTATCAATAAATGTCAGATAGAATAGAATAGAATAGAATAGAATAGATTGCTTTATTTATAGTCGATAATGTACAAAAGATTTAAAAAATACTAATAAAATATACTAATGAAAAAAAACAAAAAAAACAAAACAAAAAAAAACTAAAAAAAAACTAATAATATATAATAATAAAATACCATTTCTCTAGTAGAATCAATCGGGAAGCTTTTTGGCTGAAAAACATGAAAGACTCTACTGGAGCAGATGGTTAGTCTATTAAGACTAATTAAAATCGACTGTCTAAACGAAAAATTAAATAAATCCTAAATTAATTATGTATTCTGCACAGATCCGACATTTGCATTGGAAAGACGAAAATTCGCCTATAACTCTACAGAATTTACCAAAGACTCTGCAGATTTGATTTCATCAGGAAGAGAATTCCATAATTGGGAGGCTATATATCCAAATGTTTGCAGCCCATATTTTGAAGATTGTACTCTAGATCTAACTAAAGCACTTGATGACCTTAAATTGTATCCAGTATTATTACCAAACATGAATGCCATATACTTTTCCATATTGTTTGGAATTACATTGATGTTCATTTCTTTTACTTCACCTTTTTTATTTTTATAGGAATGTTTTTTAACGATCTGTTGCATAATAAAATGGTTCTCATATCCTCTCAAATTATGGAAACAACTGGTATTTTATCGGTTAATCTATAACTTAGATTGCAATCCTTATGTGCTGACCCCTGTAATTACCGGTCACATGGCAATGATCTCTTACTTTAATATCTGTATCCACATATTTTTTATTACATATGTAACAACTATCTGCTGTTTCAAAATTATTTCTATCTTCCTTGGTCATTATCATATCCTGATTGAAATGTTTGTTTCTAATGTATTTGCAATATTTAACTTCCTTCAACATTTCTTCTACAAATTTGTGTACAGCATCTGGACCTCTATATGTTTTAGTTGGTTTGCTATATTTGTCATCATATCTACATACCACCATATAGCCGTATCCACAATCTGTATGTTTTTTATATGCTTCAGTATACGATTTCTTATTTCGGGTGCACATCCATGGATTTTCTCAGTAATGGCTTCAAAATCTGCATATATTACGAATGGTGCTTCTAATTGTTTATGGTAGTTTTGGAACTTTAGTATGTTATCACCCTTTTCTGGCATTTTTATGGCTTGTGTACCATTTATAACCATACAGATTTCAGTGTGATTATCTAATATATCTTTGCTAGAGAAGCATTGTAGACAATGCATGCAGAAGTGTTTTTTTCCTTGTGTTTTTGTTTGATTGTACATGAAACTGTTGAAATTGTCTATTAGAACATAATGCCTATTTTCATCATTATCAGTTATTAATAATAGGGACATATCATCAACATCAGTATCTTTCTCTTTTGATATATATATTGGATATGCTTGTTTATTTTCATAGCCAAATACATTTATTCTGATATTGTTCTGTTCCTCAATTTTATTATACTGTTTGACGGTAACAGGAAATCCAATACCATCATAGTTCAATTTACTTACATATTTCTCTGTCAAATGTCTGATATGGACACCATCTAAAACATTCATTATCCATATTTTGCATATTGATTAGTCCTCTTTTACTATTTATTAATTCTTCTGGTAGTTCTATGTATCTTGATCCATTTAATGGATTATATTTTGTTAAATTAAAATAATGTGCATCAACTGTTTCGATAGTCCATCCGGATCCTTCAGAAATCCATTGGTTAATACTGTTTGTTATTTGCTGGGATGATAGATTTATAGCATAATGTATATCATTTTCATTTGTGATTGTGTACACCCTATTGGTAAAGTACGCAGTTTTATATACCATTTTATCATCTATTCCAAGTGGTTTGACAAATGATATCTTTAATGTTTCTATATATTTGAAACCTTTTAATTTCACCAATTCTCTATTTAGAACTCCTGATATATTAGTTCTTGTTGATGCTAATTGTTTTAGTGGATCCATATTGTTTATTATTCTAACTTAAAATGATTTGGTTGCATTCTGAAACGCACCATCAAGTTGTATTATTGGGGGTTGGAACTGGTTTTCTAGGTTTTGGTACTGGTTTTATGGGTTTGGGTGCTGGTATTGGTTTATGGGTTTGGGTGCTGGCGTTGGCTTTATGGGTTCAGAAGCTTGCTTCTTAAGTTTTTTATGTGTAGGACCATCTATCTTGATCCATCTTCCAGTTTTTGGGCTTTTTATATATCCCTCTTTATTATTTGTGGCTTTCTTACCGATTATCAAATTGATTAGTTCGGATTTACTTAGTTTTTGGAGATCTCTATCGTTCATTTCTATATTAGGTTTAGAAATTATTTGATTCATTATATGATTATATATATTGGTATTTCTTTAAATCCCTCATTTATAAATGATAGCATAGTATATCCATATTACCATTTTATAATAACATATATTTTGTACATTTTTTTTACTCTTTTGATGTTGATCTTAAACATTCCACAATAACAATCCATTATAATAATAAAGTGATATCTCTTTAAGTGTTTTACGTCATTTCAAATAACTGAAGTATGATACTTTATAATAACAACCAATAACGCTGTTAGTAATACTATACATTTATTTTCAATCTCATGCGTTCAATATTATATCTCGCACTTGGTATTTTCCCTCTTAATCTTATTCATATATCTTCTATGTTCTATTTCCTTATAATTTTGTTATATTATTTTTATTAATTTTGTTTTTATTTATTTGATGTTTATTAGTTTGTAAATGTTGATGCTTTCCATTGATTTATAGTTAATACCACTTTCGCAAATTGGGCAATACCAGTCGCTCAATAATATTCAAGAGTTATATTTATTTAAGTATCTTATGTATGTGCCTTAGATGTATCTCCATTTTATCTGGTGATATGAATGTTTTCAAACAATGTTTACATTTGGTTCTCACTCCTCTAAAATAAATGAACAATTTCCGTCAGAATTTCATCATAATCATTACTTACCAATATCTTGTATCCATTTCTTTCATACTTTCTAGCATAATTTTTTGGCTATCTGATAATATGCCATTTCCCTTGGTGACTTAAATTCAATTACAAATCCTGAATATTCAATATGTAAATTCGGTATTATCATATCGGGTGCACCCTTTTGATAGCCATATTGTATGATCTTATTCTCATGTCACTATTTATTTGTTTTCACCCAATGCTACGGACTAAATTGTTTGGGGATAATAGTTTCTAATTAATTGACAACCTTGGAATGTAGATCATACTCTGTCTGTATATTGAAGGTTAACGTCTTAAATTTTGGTCTTCTTATTATTGGTATATACATGCTTCATAATCCATCTTTTGAAATCTTTTGCTTTTTCCATATTTGATCTAATAATAAGGCTATATAGTCCAGATTCATTAATAATAAACAATGTCCATTTTTTACAATGGTTGCATTTATGCTATTTAATGTGGTTCAACATGATCCCTGATAGCCTTACAGTATTGTATATTCCAATATATGACAATTGCTTTGGCTTTGAACCAGGTGATACCATCCTTATTAATAATATCTAATTTCACACTTTCATAAATAAAAACTTCTTCCATTACAATATCAATAGATAATGTCATCTTCTTAAATATCTACCATTATACCCAATCACAAATATCACACATCTGCACTCACTACATGTTGCCCAATATATGTAGTTACCATTAATTTGTTTATAATAAGGGTTTACATCATTTGATAATTCTTCACATTGTCTACAATAACTGTAAATACAACAATCTATCATATATAACTGTGCAATATAAAAATTATTTCTTATGTTCCTTGTCTCATACCAGTAAATGCCACCACCCAATGCTGTCATACTAACAACAATAAATCCTAATTCCCTATATTTCTGTGATTCTGATGGTTTATAGAAGTCCGATAATTTAGGTTCCGGTTGTAGTTCTGGAAGTTTGGTACCAGTAAGCACAAAATATCTTTTCATTGCAAGTCCTAAGTCATTAAATCTCTTTTCCGATAAGTTTTCCTTTCTTATTTCATTATTTATGTAATCAATTCGTTTTTGTCTTTTTTCAGCCCATGCTATTTGAGCCTTTTGCATTTCTTCAACTGCTAGATCATGTCGTCTTCTCTCTTCATCGGTTCCCCTTAATGCACTAAAAAGGAAATTACTACCTGAGAAGTGCATTCACCACGGCACCAATACCCATCATTGCTAATCCAGCCATCTTATATATTATCAGGAATTATTTTCTGTTTCACTAGATAGTCCTTAGTCATATCAGCAGCAGCAAAAACCACTACCAATTAACAGTATCTTCAATATCTAATTTCCCCAATGATGGTGGTGACATTTTAAATAGCATTTTTCCTAACATAGTATACCCAATAGCCAATCCAGAAATAACAGCTCCATGATACAGGCTTTTTATATATTTAGTGTAATCCGTAGTACTCATTATATATTATGGTATAGAAAAAGTTTCACAATTTACTGATCTTCTGATTGATTTCCTTTATTTTCTTAATATGGGGCTTCGCCTCTTTTTTAATTTCCGTTTTTCGGTTCCTGTTTTTGTATAATGTCATTCGTATTTTAATTTCTTCAATACTGCTTGATGTTTTGATTCTTTCTGATATTAATGCCATTTTCCTTTTATGGGCACTACCTTCAGTTGCTAGTCCTAAAGCCCTGGAGTCTACCCCTTTTACACCCCAATATCTGAATTGCTTCTTTTTGGCGCATTCTATCATACTACCTTTTTTCTTTTACCTGTTAATCCACATGTGGTATCACTCATTATATATATATGTAGCTGAAAAAGTTATTCCATGTTAAAGATATCTTCATTTATAGGTTTATTTGGCTCTTCCATTGGCTGTGGTGTAGCTATTGTTTTCTTTTTTTTGCCGCAATGTATACACAGCATATGATGCACCTATTAGCAATAGGCCTGCACCAACACCCACATACTGGTAATTATTTGTTGTAGTTTGCTTTACGATATGGTGTTCTTCTTGTTTAGTTATACTACCATTGAGTCTTTTAATTTCTTCTTTTTTACGACGATTATGTTCAACAAGCTTTTTACCCTGTTCAACTCTTAGGGGATTCTTCTGTTTTGTTACTTTCTGCTCCTCCACTACTGTTGCTACTGCTGTTGTTGGTTCCACTATTTGCTGCTCTTCCATTATTACTACTATTAGTGCTAGAAATTTTACATAATGTCTACCTGTAATCATGGCTACACTAACTGGCGCTAACATTGCACCAAACTGGTAATACATATCACATGTAAATATCTGTAAAACAGTATTAAGAAATGGATCATTCTCTAGATCATCATTTAGTTCCTTTTTATTTTCCATACCTAAAGCCCCACATGCTATATTAGAATATAAACCAATTAATGATTTTCTAATGATTTAGTCATCTGGCCACTTAATTTGCTCTCATATCTTGTTGACATATTATTGATCTCATCGGCGTTCATCTCCATTATTTGTTGTTCAGTGTATTCTTTACCTAGATGTTGTTTAGAATTGCCCGATAGCACACAATTAATCAGTCTATTCCTTTTTTCAGGATCCACTTCTTCTTCTATTGGTTCTTCAATTATCTTTTTCTTTCTTCTGCCATTTCTTTTAGGTTTTAATTCTTTGCTAACATTCTGTTCTAAATTAATTAGTTGATCAAGTATTTTGGAATCCATTACTATATTTATAATATAGAAAATCTTACCAACTTATAACATGGATATATAATTGCAAAAATAATTGCTGATAACATAATGAAGTTAACGTATTCAATCATTATATTATTAATTAACAAAATTATAACTAGCGTATCAACAAATTTTAGCAGGATATAACAAATAATAACTATGGTTGGTAACACTTCAGTATAAGTTTAGAATATGGTTTATTTTGTAGATCCTTTTTCAATCTATCTCGTCCATTCTTATCTGGCACAACATCATTCTCCCTTAAACAATCTTTAAAACTATCTCTATCTTTAGTAAAGAACAAACAAAGCCATTTAACTTGTTCTCTAACATCTTGTGAAACTGAATATACTTTTGTGTTAATACCCATAGGGAGTGATTTATATGTCTACCAGAAAATGCAAGTTCTGATGGTTTTTTATTTATTTCACCTTCGGCCGAACAATCATCAATTATAAAATAGTGTTCGTGGCCCTTAAAAGTATTGGTAAATAGTCTAATCCATTCATTTAATTTACATTCTACATCAGAAACAAAAAAATACACTATCATCATCCAACAGCCACCTCCTGATAGGTACGTCTTATTATCTAAAACTGTTGGACAAGAATAAAAATATATTCAAAATGGTGTTTATAGTCAGTTTCAAGTAGTTTTAATAAGTATTCGGTTTTACCTCATGCGGTTGCACCAACAAACATTGCACTATGAGGAAATTTTGGAAAGTCCATTATATATATTTAGTACATAATATTAACAAACACGCTATTTAAAATGTTAATTTGGGCATCCATAAATAGATAGATATAACACTGCAGATTACCACCAGCTCCAGCCGTCTTTGTAATAGCAAGGGTAATACCTTTCGAAGCATTTTCAATACGTCTTCCTGTTCCATGTTAGTGTGTTATCATCGGATGATCTGAAATCCAACCACAATCCAAATTTTCTTTATAATAATCTACCATTCTAATATCAAATACATTTAAATCATGTTGTGCTGAGCCATGTTGTTTCAATCTACCAGCACCAAAGTGTTTCTTGATTTCATCCTATTGGTGATAGCTTTTCATCCCTGTGCGTATAATTGATTAGATTTTCCTTCAACGGCTACCTCAACATTAGTAATTTTAGGATTGTGGAATTTTACAGTGTCTCTTGCCCAATCAGTCTCTTTTGTAAACAGCATTAGAATACCTTTTAGACTCTGGCTGGTGTGTTGAAATTCATATTCCATACCGTATCACCATCTTTAAGGACAACGTGTCTGTGTCTATAACTCGATCATACAAAAATACTCGTCCTCATATATTCAGTTTTGACATCAGAGCCAATCTGAATTAGAAATTACATCAAACTCCAATGAGATGTTGCTAATTGTGTATGTGGCGTCCGTCTTATCACTCATAATTACTTCTTGTATTCATTAAATGTCAGTTCGTATGAAAGCCTAACCGATAGTCCAGACTGATAGAAGGCATAGAACTTTTCCGGCATTTCAAAGTCTAGTGGAATACAAAATTTATTACTAAATGCTGTAGATATTGCTTTATCTCCAGTATTGGCCGCTTTTTCTCCTGAACCAATTCGATATTTATGGCAATTTCAGTTTGTCCATTTCCTTTAGTAACAAATACCTTGAAATATAGCATTACGTCTTTCAGTATATGCCATCCATAGATCAAATTATGTGTCAAGTGTGTCACTGATCATCAATACTAAGTATCATTGCCCTCGATTTTTTATAACTTTTCTTAATTAATAGCCATTCTCATAACT
>JASGCC010001293.1:0-39519 GCA_030067915.1 Hydractinia echinata | reverse complement strand
ATTATTTTTTCACCACAAAAAACCCATGAGACTTGTAGTTTTCAAAAATATTTTCATTTTTGATGAGACGCCGAATGAAAGCAGTTTAATCGCCGGCAACCGAAAACCCGCGATTTCCCGTAAATCCCGTATAGTCGAATGTATACAAAGAAAGTAAGCAGGGAGTAAACTCATTTCCCGAACGATTTTTAAAATTATTTTTTCACCACTAAAACCATGAGACTTGTAGTTTTCAAAAAATATTTTCATTTTTGATGAGACGCCGAATGAAAGCAGTTTAATCGCCGGCAACCGAAAACCCGCGATTTCCCGTAAATCCCGGACTCGGTATAGTCGAATGTATACAAAGAAAGTAAGCAGGGAGTAAACTCATTTCCCGAACGATTTTTAAAATTATTTTTTCACCACTAAAACCCATGAGACTTGTAGTTTTCAAAAATATTTTCATTTTTGATGAGACGCCGAATGAAAGCCGTTTAATCGCCGGCAACCGAAAACCTGCGATTACCCGTAAATCCCGTATAGTCGAATGTATACAAAGAAAGTAAGCAGGGAGTAAACTCATTACCCGAACGATTTTTAAAATTATTTTTTCACCACTAAAACCCATGAGACTTGTAGTTTTCAAAAATATTTTCATTTTGATGAGACGCCGAATGAAAGCAGTTTAATCGCCGGCAACCGAAAACCCGCGATTTCCCGTAAATCCCGCTCGTATAGTCGAATGTATACAAAGAAAGTAAGCAGGGAGTAAACTCATTTCCCGAACGATTTTTAAAATTATTTTTTCACCACTAAAACCCATGAGACTTGTAGTTTTCAAAATATTTTCATTTTGATGAGACGCCGAATGAAAGCAGTTTAATCGCCGGCAACCGAAAACCCGCGATTTCCCGTAAATCCCGTATAGTCGAATGTATACAAAGAAAGTAAGCAGGGAGTAAACTCATTTCCCGAACGATTTTTAAAATTATTTTTTCACCACTAAAACCCATGAGACTTGTAGTTTTCAAAAATATTTTCATTTTTGATGAGACGCCGAATGAAAGCAGTTTAATCGCCGGCAACCGAAAACCCGCGATTTCCCGTAAATCCCGTATAGTCGAATGTATACAAAGAAAGTAAGCAGGGAGTAAACTCATTTCCCGAACGATTTTTAAAATTATTTTTTCACCACTAAAACCCATGAGACTTGTAGTTTTCAAAAATATTTTCATTTTTGATGAGACGCCGAATGAAAGCAGTTTAATCGCCGGCAACCGAAAACCCGCGATTTCCCGTAAATCCCGTATAGTCGAATGTATACAAAGAAAGTAAGCAGGGAGTAAACTCATTTCCCGAACGATTTTTAAAATTATTTTTTCACCACTAAAACCCATGAGACTTGTAGTTTTCAAAAATATTTTCATTTTTGATGAGACGCCGAATGAAAGCAGTTTAATCGCCGGCAACCGAAAACCCGCGATTTCCCGTAAATCCATCGGCCGTATAGTCGAATGTATACAAAGAAAGTAAGCAGGGAGTAAACTCATTTCCCGAACGATTTTTAAAATTATTTTTTCACCACTAAAACCCATGAGACTTGTAGTTTTCAAAATATTTTCATTTTTGATGAGACGCCGAATGAAAGCAGTTTAATCGCCGGCAACCGAAAACCCGCGCAAATCCCGTATAGTCGAATGTATACAAAGAAAGTAAGCAGGGAGTAAACTCATTTCCCGAACGATTTTTAAAATTTTTTTCACCACTAAAACCCATGAGACTTGTAGTTTTCAAAAATATTTTCATTTTTGATGAGACGCCGAATGAAAGCAGTTTAATCGCCGGCAACCGAAAACCCGCGATTTCCCGTAAATCCCGTATAGTCGAATGTATACAAAGAAAGTAAGGGGAGTAAACTTTTCCCGAACGATTTTTAAAATTATTTTTTCACCCATGAGACTTGTAGTTTTCAAAAATATTTTCATTTTTGATGAGACGCCGAATGAAAGCAGTTTAATCGCCGGCAACCGAAAACCCGCGATTTCCCGTAAATCCCGTATAGTCGAATGTATACAAAGAAAGTAAGCAGGGAGTAAACTCATTTCCCGAACGATTTTTAAAATTATTTTTTCACCACTAAAACCCATGAGACTTGTAGTTTTCAAAAATATTTTCATTTTTGATGAGACGCCGAATGAAAGCAGTTTAATCGCCGGCAACCGAAAACCCGCGATTTCCCGTAAATCCCGTATAGTCGAATGTATACAAAGAAAGTAAGCAGGGAGTAAACTCATTTCCCGAACGATTTTTAAAATTATTTTTTCACCACTAAAACCCATGAGACTTGTAGTTTTTAAAAATATTTTCATTTTTGATGAGACGCCGAATGAAAGCAGTTTAATCGCCGGCAACCGAAAACCCGCGATTTCCCGTAAATCCCCCGTATAGTCGAATGTATACAAAGAAAGTAAGCAGGGAGTAAACTCATTTCCCGAACGATTTTTAAAATTATTTTTTCACCACTAAAACCCATGAGACTTGTAGTTTTCAAAAATATTTTCATTTTTGATGAGACGCCGAATGAAAGCAGTTTAATCGCCGGCAACCGAAAACCCGCGATTTCCCGTAAATCCCGGACTCGGCCCGTATAGTCGAATGTATACAAAGAAAGTAAGCAGGGAGTAAACTCATTTCCCGAACGATTTTTAAAATTATTTTTTCACCACTAAAACCCGTGAGACTTGTAGTTTTCAAAAATATTTTCATTTTTGATGAGACGCCGAATGAAAGCAGTTTAATCGCCGGCAACCGAAAACCCGCGATTTCCCGTAAATCCGGACTCGGCCCGTATAGTCGAATGTATACAAAGAAAGTAAGCAGGGAGTAAACTCATTTCCCGAACGATTTTTAAAATTATTTTTTCACCACTAAAACCCATGAGACTTGTAGTTTTCAAAAATATTTTCATTTTTGATGAGACGCCGAATGAAAGCAGTTTAATCGCCGGCAACCGAAAACCCGCGATTTCCCGTAAATCCCGGCTCGGCCGTATAGTCGAATGTATACAAAGAAAGTAAGCAGGGAGTAAACTCATTTCCCGAACGATTTTTAAAATTATTTTTTCACCACTAAAACCCATGAGACTTGTAGTTTTCAAAAATATTTTCATTTTGATGAGACGCCGAATGAAAGCAGTTTAATCGCCGGCAACCGAAAACCCGCGATTTCCCGTAAATCCCGTATAGTCGAATGTATACAAAGAAAGTAAGCAGGGAGTAAACTCATTTCCCGAACGATTTTTAAAATTATTTTTTCACCACTAAAACCCATGAGACTTGTAGTTTTCAAAAATATTTTCATTTTGATGAGACGCCGAATGAAAGCAGTTTAATCGCCGGCAACCGAAAACCCGCGATTTCCCGTAAATCCCGTATAGTCGAATGTATACAAAGAAAGTAAGCAGGGAGTAAACTCATTTCCCGAACGATTTTTAAAATTATTTTTTCACCACTAAAACCCATGAGACTTGTAGTTTTCAAAAATATTTTCATTTTTGATGAGACGCCGAATGAAAGCAGTTTAATCGCCGGCAACCGAAAACCCGCGATTTCCCGTAAATCCCGTATAGTCGAATGTATACAAAGAAAGTAAGCAGGGAGTAAACTCATTTCCCGAACGATTTTTAAAATTATTTTTTCACCACTAAAACCCATGAGACTTGTAGTTTTCAAAAATATTTTCATTTTGATGAGACGCCGAATGAAAGCAGTTTAATCGCCGGCAACCGAAAACCCGCGATTTCCCGTAAATCCCGTATAGTCGAATGTATACAAAGAAAGTAAGCAGGGAGTAAACTCATTTCCCGAACGATTTTTAAAATTATTTTTTCACCACTAAAACCCATGAGACTTGTAGTTTTCAAAAATATTTTCATTTTTGATGAGACGCCGAATGAAAGCAGTTTAATCGCCGGCAACCGAAAACCCGCGATTTCCCGTAAATCCCGTATAGTCGAATGTATACAAAGAAAGTAAGCAGGGAGTAAACTCATTTCCCGAACGATTTTTAAAATTATTTTTTCACCACTAAAACCCATGAGACTTGTAGTTTTCAAAAATATTTTCATTTTTGATGAGACGCCGAATGAAAGCAGTTTAATCGCCGGCAACCGAAAACCCGCGATTTCCCGTAAATCCCGTATAGTCGAATGTATACAAAGAAAGTAAGCAGGGAGTAAACTCATTTCCCGAACGATTTTTAAAATTATTTTTTCACCACTAAAACCCATGAGACTTGTAGTTTTCAAAAATATTTTCATTTTGATGAGACGCCGAATGAAAGCAGTTTAATCGCCGGCAACCGAAAACCCGCGATTTCCCGTAAATCCCGTATAGTCGAATGTATACAAAGAAAGTAAGCAGGGAGTAAACTCATTTCCCGAACGATTTTTAAAATTATTTTTTCACCACTAAAACCCATGAGACTTGTAGTTTTCAAAAATATTTTCATTTTTGATGAGACGCCGAATGAAAGCAGTTTAATCGCCGGCAACCGAAAACCCGCGATTTCCCGTAAATCCCGTATAGTCGAATGTATACAAAGAAAGTAAGCAGGGAGTAAACTCATTTCCCGAACGATTTTTAAAATTATTTTTTCACCACTAAAACCCATGAGACTTGTAGTTTTCAAAAATATTTTCATTTTTGATGAGACGCCGAATGAAAGCAGTTTAATCGCCGGCAACCGAAAACCCGCGATTTCCCGTAAATCCCGTCGGCCCGTATAGTCGAATGTATACAAAGAAAGTAAGCAGGGAGTAAACTCATTTCCCGAACGATTTTTAAAATTATTTTTTCACCACTAAAACCCATGAGACTTGTAGTTTTCAAAAATATTTTCATTTTTGATGAGACGCCGAATGAAAGCAGTTTAATCGCCGGCAACCGAAAACCCGCGATTTCCCGTAAATCCCGTATAGTCGAATGTATACAAAGAAAGTAAGCAGGGAGTAAACTCATTTCCCGAACGATTTTTAAAATTATTTTTTCACCACTAAAACCCATGAGACTTGTAGTTTTCAAAATATTTTCATTTTTGATGAGACGCCGAATGAAAGCAGTTTAATCGCCGGCAACCGAAAACCCGCGATTTCCCGTAAATCCTCGGTATAGTCGAATGTATACAAAGAAAGTAAGCAGGGAGTAAACTCATTTCCCGAACGATTTTTAAAATTATTTTTTCACCACTAAAACCCATGAGACTTGTAGTTTTCAAAAATATTTTCATTTTGATGAGACGCCGAATGAAAGCAGTTTAATCGCCGGCAACCGAAAACCCGCGATTTCCCGTAAATCCCGTATAGTCGAATGTATACAAAGAAAGTAAGCAGGGAGTAAACTCATTTCCCGAACGATTTTTAAAATTATTTTTTCACCACTAAAACCCATGAGACTTGTAGTTTTCAAAAATATTTTCATTTTTGATGAGACGCCGAATGAAAGCAGTTTAATCGCCGGCAACCGAAAACCCGCGATTTCCCGTAAATCCCGTATAGTCGAATGTATACAAAGAAAGTAAGCAGGGAGTAAACTCATTTCCCGAACGATTTTTAAAATTATTTTTTCACCACTAAAACCCATGAGACTTGTAGTTTTCAAAAATATTTTCATTTTTGATGAGACGCCGAATGAAAGCAGTTTAATCGCCGGCAACCGAAAACCCGCGATTTCCCGTAAATCCCGTATAGTCGAATGTATACAAAGAAAGTAAGCAGGGAGTAAACTCATTTCCCGAACGATTTTTAAAATTATTTTTTCACCACTAAAACCCATGAGACTTGTAGTTTTCAAAAATATTTTCATTTTGATGAGACGCCGAATGAAAGCAGTTTAATCGCCGGCAACCGAAAACCCGCGATTTCCCGTAAATCCGGATCGGCCGTATAGTCGAATGTATACAAAGAAAGTAAGCAGGGAGTAAACTCATTTCCCGAACGATTTTTAAAATTATTTTTTCACCACTAAAACCCATGAGACTTGTAGTTTTCAAAAATATTTTCATTTTTGATGAGACGCCGAATGAAAGCAGTTTAATCGCCGGCAACCGAAAACCCGCGATTTCCCGTAAATCCCGTATAGTCGAATGTATACAAAGAAAGTAAGCAGGGAGTAAACTCATTTCCCGAACGATTTTTAAAATTATTTTTTCACCACTAAAACCCATGAGACTTGTAGTTTTCAAAAATATTTTCATTTTGATGAGACGCCGAATGAAAGCAGTTTAATCGCCGGCAACCGAAAACCCGCGATTTCCCGTAAATCCCGTCGCCCGTAGTCGAATGTATACAAAGAAAGTAAGCAGGGAGTAAACTCATTTCCCGAACGATTTTTAAAATTATTTTTTCACCACTAAAACCCATGAGACTTGTAGTTTTCAAAAATATTTTCATTTTTGATGAGACGCCGAATGAAAGCAGTTTAATCGCCGGCAACCGAAAACCCGCGATTTCCCGTAAATCCCGTATAGTCGAATGTATACAAAGAAAGTAAGCAGGGAGTAAACTCATTTCCCGAACGATTTTTAAAATTATTTTTTCACCACTAAAACCCATGAGACTTGTAGTTTTCAAAAATATTTTCATTTTTGATGAGACGCCGAATGAAAGCAGTTTAATCGCCGGCAACCGAAAACCCGCGATTTCCCGTAAATCCCGGATCGGCCCGTATAGTCGAATGTATACAAAGAAAGTAAGCAGGGAGTAAACTCATTTCCCGAACGATTTTTAAAATTATTTTTTCACCACTAAAACCCATGAGACTTGTAGTTTTCAAAAATATTTTCATTTTTGATGAGACGCCGAATGAAAGCAGTTTAATCGCCGGCAACCGAAAACCCGCGATTTCCCGTAAATCCCGTATAGTCGAATGTATACAAAGAAAGTAAGCAGGGAGTAAACTCATTTCCCGAACGATTTTTAAAATTATTTTTTCACCACTAAAACCCATGAGACTTGTAGTTTTCAAAAATATTTTCATTTTTGATGAGACGCCGAATGAAAGCAGTTTAATCGCCGGCAACCGAAAACCCGCGATTTCCCGTAAATCCCGTATAGTCGAATGTATACAAAGAAAGTAAGCAGGGAGTAAACTCATTTCCCGAACGATTTTTAAAATTATTTTTTCACCACTAAAACCCATGAGACTTGTAGTTTTCAAAAATATTTTCATTTTGATGAGACGCCGAATGAAAGCAGTTTAATCGCCGGCAACCGAAAACCCGCGATTTCCCGTAAATCCCGTATAGTCGAATGTATACAAAGAAAGTAAGCAGGGAGTAAACTCATTTCCCGAACGATTTTTAAAATTATTTTTTCACCACTAAAACCCATGAGACTTGTAGTTTTCAAAAATATTTTCATTTTGATGAGACGCCGAATGAAAGCAGTTTAATCGCCGGCAACCGAAAACCCGCGATTTCCCGTAAATCCCGGATCCCGTATAGTCGAATGTATACAAAGAAAGTAAGCAGGGAGTAAACTCATTTCCCGAACGATTTTTAAAATTATTTTTTCACCACTAAAACCCATGAGACTTGTAGTTTTCAAAAATATTTTCATTTTGATGAGACGCCGAATGAAAGCAGTTTAATCGCCGGCAACCGAAAACCCGCGATTTCCCGTAAATCCCGTATAGTCGAATGTATACAAAGAAAGTAAGCAGGGAGTAAACTCATTTCCCGAACGATTTTTAAAATTATTTTTTCACCACTAAAACCCATGAGACTTGTAGTTTTCAAAAATATTTTCATTTTTGATGAGACGCCGAATGAAAGCAGTTTAATCGCCGGCAACCGAAAACCCGCGATTTCCCGTAAATCCCGTATAGTCGAATGTATACAAAGAAAGTAAGCAGGGAGTAAACTCATTTCCCGAACGATTTTTAAAATTATTTTTTCACCACTAAAACCCATGAGACTTGTAGTTTTCAAAAATATTTTCATTTTTGATGAGACGCCGAATGAAAGCAGTTTAATCGCCGGCAACCGAAAACCCGCGATTTCCCGTAAATCCCGTATAGTCGAATGTATACAAAGAAAGTAAGCAGGGAGTAAACTCATTTCCCGAACGATTTTTAAAATTATTTTTTCACCACTAAAACCCATGAGACTTGTAGTTTTCAAAAATATTTTCATTTTTGATGAGACGCCGAATGAAAGCAGTTTAATCGCCGGCAACCGAAAACCCGCGATTTCCCGTAAATCCCGTATAGTCGAATGTATACAAAGAAAGTAAGCAGGGAGTAAACTCATTTCCCGAACGATTTTTAAAATTATTTTTTCACCACTAAAACCCATGAGACTTGTAGTTTTCAAAAATATTTTCATTTTTGATGAGACGCCGAATGAAAGCAGTTTAATCGCCGGCAACCGAAAACCCGCGATTTCCCGTAAATCCCGTCGGCCCGTATAGTCGAATGTATACAAAGAAAGTAAGCAGGGAGTAAACTCATTTCCCGAACGATTTTTAAAATTATTTTTTCACCACTAAAACCCATGAGACTTGTAGTTTTCAAAAATATTTTCATTTTTGATGAGACGCCGAATGAAAGCAGTTTAATCGCCGGCAACCGAAAACCCGCGATTTCCCGTAAATCCCGTATAGTCGAATGTATACAAAGAAAGTAAGCAGGGAGTAAACTCATTTCCCGAACGATTTTTAAAATTATTTTTTCACCACTAAAACCCATGAGACTTGTAGTTTTCAAAAATATTTTCATTTTTGATGAGACGCCGAATGAAAGCAGTTTAATCGCCGGCAACCGAAAACCCGCGATTTCCCGTAAATCCCGTATAGTCGAATGTATACAAAGAAAGTAAGCAGGGAGTAAACTCATTTCCCGAACGATTTTTAAAATTATTTTTTCACCACTAAAACCCATGAGACTTGTAGTTTTCAAAAATATTTTCATTTTTGATGAGACGCCGAATGAAAGCAGTTTAATCGCCGGCAACCGAAAACCCGCGATTTCCCGTAAATCCCGTATAGTCGAATGTATACAAAGAAAGTAAGCAGGGAGTAAACTCATTTCCCGAACGATTTTTAAAATTATTTTTTCACCACTAAAACCCATGAGACTTGTAGTTTTCAAAAATATTTTCATTTTTGATGAGACGCCGAATGAAAGCAGTTTAATCGCCGGCAACCGAAAACCCGCGATTTCCCGTAAATCCCGTATAGTCGAATGTATACAAAGAAAGTAAGCAGGGAGTAAACTCATTTCCCGAACGATTTTTAAAATTATTTTTTCACCACTAAAACCCATGAGACTTGTAGTTTTCAAAAATATTTTCATTTTTGATGAGACGCCGAATGAAAGCAGTTTAATCGCCGGCAACCGAAAACCCGCGATTTCCCGTAAATCCTCGCCGTATAGTCGAATGTATACAAAGAAAGTAAGCAGGGAGTAAACTCATTTCCCGAACGATTTTTAAAATTATTTTTTCACCACTAAAACCCATGAGACTTGTAGTTTTCAAAAATATTTTCATTTTTGATGAGACGCCGAATGAAAGCAGTTTAATCGCCGGCAACCGAAAACCCGCGATTTCCCGTAAATCCCGGATATAGTCGAATGTATACAAAGAAAGTAAGCAGGGAGTAAACTCATTTCCCGAACGATTTTTAAAATTATTTTTTCACCACTAAAACCCATGAGACTTGTAGTTTTCAAAAATATTTTCATTTTTGATGAGACGCCGAATGAAAGCAGTTTAATCGCCGGCAACCGAAAACCCGCGATTTCCCGTAAATCCCGTCGTATAGTCGAATGTATACAAAGAAAGTAAGCAGGGAGTAAACTCATTTCCCGAACGATTTTTAAAATTATTTTTTCACCACTAAAACCCATGAGACTTGTAGTTTTCAAAAATATTTTCATTTTTGATGAGACGCCGAATGAAAGCAGTTTAATCGCCGGCAACCGAAAACCCGCGATTTCCCGTAAATCCCGTATAGTCGAATGTATACAAAGAAAGTAAGCAGGGAGTAAACTCATTTCCCGAACGATTTTTAAAATTATTTTTTCACCACTAAAACCCATGAGACTTGTAGTTTTCAAAAATATTTTCATTTTTGATGAGACGCCGAATGAAAGCAGTTTAATCGCCGGCAACCGAAAACCCGCGATTTCCCGTAAATCCCGTCGTATAGTCGAATGTATACAAAGAAAGTAAGCAGGGAGTAAACTCATTTCCCGAACGATTTTTAAAATTATTTTTTCACCACTAAAACCCATGAGACTTGTAGTTTTCAAAAATATTTTCATTTTTGATGAGACGCCGAATGAAAGCAGTTTAATCGCCGGCAACCGAAAACCCGCGATTTCCCGTAAATCCCGTATAGTCGAATGTATACAAAGAAAGTAAGCAGGGAGTAAACTCATTTCCCGAACGATTTTTAAAATTATTTTTTCACCACTAAAACCCATGAGACTTGTAGTTTTCAAAAATATTTTCATTTTTGATGAGACGCCGAATGAAAGCAGTTTAATCGCCGGCAACCGAAAACCCGCGATTTCCCGTAAATCCCGTATAGTCGAATGTATACAAAGAAAGTAAGCAGGGAGTAAACTCATTTCCCGAACGATTTTTAAAATTATTTTTTCACCACTAAAACCCATGAGACTTGTAGTTTTCAAAAATATTTTCATTTTTGATGAGACGCCGAATGAAAGCAGTTTAATCGCCGGCAACCGAAAACCCGCGATTTCCCGTAAATCCCGTATAGTCGAATGTATACAAAGAAAGTAAGCAGGGAGTAAACTCATTTCCCGAACGATTTTTAAAATTATTTTTTCACCACTAAAACCCATGAGACTTGTAGTTTTCAAAAATATTTTCATTTTTGATGAGACGCCGAATGAAAGCAGTTTAATCGCCGGCAACCGAAAACCCGCGATTTCCCGTAAATCCCGTATAGTCGAATGTATACAAAGAAAGTAAGCAGGGAGTAAACTCATTTCCCGAACGATTTTTAAAATTATTTTTTCACCACTAAAACCCATGAGACTTGTAGTTTTCAAAAATATTTTCATTTTTGATGAGACGCCGAATGAAAGCAGTTTAATCGCCGGCAACCGAAAACCCGCGATTTCCCGTAAATCCCGTATAGTCGAATGTATACAAAGAAAGTAAGCAGGGAGTAAACTCATTTCCCGAACGATTTTTAAAATTATTTTTTCACCACTAAAACCCATGAGACTTGTAGTTTTCAAAAATATTTTCATTTTTGATGAGACGCCGAATGAAAGCAGTTTAATCGCCGGCAACCGAAAACCCGCGATTTCCCGTAAATCCCGTATAGTCGAATGTATACAAAGAAAGTAAGCAGGGAGTAAACTCATTTCCCGAACGATTTTTAAAATTATTTTTTCACCACTAAAACCCATGAGACTTGTAGTTTTCAAAAATATTTTCATTTTTGATGAGACGCCGAATGAAAGCAGTTTAATCGCCGGCAACCGAAAACCCGCGATTTCCCGTAAATCCCGGATCGCCCGTATAGTCGAATGTATACAAAGAAAGTAAGCAGGGAGTAAACTCATTTCCCGAACGATTTTTAAAATTATTTTTTCACCACTAAAACCCATGAGACTTGTAGTTTTCAAAAATATTTTCATTTTTGATGAGACGCCGAATGAAAGCAGTTTAATCGCCGGCAACCGAAAACCCGCGATTTCCCGTAAATCCCGTATAGTCGAATGTATACAAAGAAAGTAAGCAGGGAGTAAACTCATTTCCCGAACGATTTTTAAAATTATTTTTTCACCACTAAAACCCATGAGACTTGTAGTTTTCAAAAATATTTTCATTTTTGATGAGACGCCGAATGAAAGCAGTTTAATCGCCGGCAACCGAAAACCCGCGATTTCCCGTAAATCCCGTATAGTCGAATGTATACAAAGAAAGTAAGCAGGGAGTAAACTCATTTCCCGAACGATTTTTAAAATTATTTTTTCACCACTAAAACCCATGAGACTTGTAGTTTTCAAAAATATTTTCATTTTTGATGAGACGCCGAATGAAAGCAGTTTAATCGCCGGCAACCGAAAACCCGCGATTTCCCGTAAATCCCGTATAGTCGAATGTATACAAAGAAAGTAAGCAGGGAGTAAACTCATTTCCCGAACGATTTTTAAAATTATTTTTTCACCACTAAAACCCATGAGACTTGTAGTTTTCAAAAATATTTTCATTTTTGATGAGACGCCGAATGAAAGCAGTTTAATCGCCGGCAACCGAAAACCCGCGATTTCCCGTAAATCCCGTATAGTCGAATGTATACAAAGAAAGTAAGCAGGGAGTAAACTCATTTCCCGAACGATTTTTAAAATTATTTTTTCACCACTAAAACCCATGAGACTTGTAGTTTTCAAAAATATTTTCATTTTTGATGAGACGCCGAATGAAAGCAGTTTAATCGCCGGCAACCGAAAACCCGCGATTTCCCGTAAATCCCGTATAGTCGAATGTATACAAAGAAAGTAAGCAGGGAGTAAACTCATTTCCCGAACGATTTTTAAAATTATTTTTTCACCACTAAAACCCATGAGACTTGTAGTTTTCAAAAATATTTTCATTTTTGATGAGACGCCGAATGAAAGCAGTTTAATCGCCGGCAACCGAAAACCCGCGATTTCCCGTAAATCCCGTATAGTCGAATGTATACAAAGAAAGTAAGCAGGGAGTAAACTCATTTCCCGAACGATTTTTAAAATTATTTTTTCACCACTAAAACCCATGAGACTTGTAGTTTTCAAAAATATTTTCATTTTTGATGAGACGCCGAATGAAAGCAGTTTAATCGCCGGCAACCGAAAACCCGCGATTTCCCGTAAATCCCGTATAGTCGAATGTATACAAAGAAAGTAAGCAGGGAGTAAACTCATTTCCCGAACGATTTTTAAAATTATTTTTTCACCACTAAAACCCATGAGACTTGTAGTTTTCAAAAATATTTTCATTTTTGATGAGACGCCGAATGAAAGCAGTTTAATCGCCGGCAACCGAAAACCCGCGATTTCCCGTAAATCCCGTATAGTCGAATGTATACAAAGAAAGTAAGCAGGGAGTAAACTCATTTCCCGAACGATTTTTAAAATTATTTTTTCACCACTAAAACCCATGAGACTTGTAGTTTTCAAAAATATTTTCATTTTTGATGAGACGCCGAATGAAAGCAGTTTAATCGCCGGCAACCGAAAACCCGCGATTTCCCGTAAATCCCGTATAGTCGAATGTATACAAAGAAAGTAAGCAGGGAGTAAACTCATTTCCCGAACGATTTTTAAAATTATTTTTTCACCACTAAAACCCATGAGACTTGTAGTTTTCAAAAATATTTTCATTTTTGATGAGACGCCGAATGAAAGCAGTTTAATCGCCGGCAACCGAAAACCCGCGATTTCCCGTAAATCCCGTATAGTCGAATGTATACAAAGAAAGTAAGCAGGGAGTAAACTCATTTCCCGAACGATTTTTAAAATTATTTTTTCACCACTAAAACCCATGAGACTTGTAGTTTTCAAAAATATTTTCATTTTTGATGAGACGCCGAATGAAAGCAGTTTAATCGCCGGCAACCGAAAACCCGCGATTTCCCGTAAATCCCGTATAGTCGAATGTATACAAAGAAAGTAAGCAGGGAGTAAACTCATTTCCCGAACGATTTTTAAAATTATTTTTTCACCACTAAAACCCATGAGACTTGTAGTTTTCAAAAATATTTTCATTTTTGATGAGACGCCGAATGAAAGCAGTTTAATCGCCGGCAACCGAAAACCCGCGATTTCCCGTAAATCCCGTATAGTCGAATGTATACAAAGAAAGTAAGCAGGGAGTAAACTCATTTCCCGAACGATTTTTAAAATTATTTTTTCACCACTAAAACCCATGAGACTTGTAGTTTTCAAAAATATTTTCATTTTTGATGAGACGCCGAATGAAAGCAGTTTAATCGCCGGCAACCGAAAACCCGCGATTTCCCGTAAATCCCGTATAGTCGAATGTATACAAAGAAAGTAAGCAGGGAGTAAACTCATTTCCCGAACGATTTTTAAAATTATTTTTTCACCACTAAAACCCATGAGACTTGTAGTTTTCAAAAATATTTTCATTTTTGATGAGACGCCGAATGAAAGCAGTTTAATCGCCGGCAACCGAAAACCCGCGATTTCCCGTAAATCCCGTATAGTCGAATGTATACAAAGAAAGTAAGCAGGGAGTAAACTCATTTCCCGAACGATTTTTAAAATTATTTTTTCACCACTAAAACCCATGAGACTTGTAGTTTTCAAAAATATTTTCATTTTTGATGAGACGCCGAATGAAAGCAGTTTAATCGCCGGCAACCGAAAACCCGCGATTTCCCGTAAATCCCGTATAGTCGAATGTATACAAAGAAAGTAAGCAGGGAGTAAACTCATTTCCCGAACGATTTTTAAAATTATTTTTTCACCACTAAAACCCATGAGACTTGTAGTTTTCAAAAATATTTTCATTTTTGATGAGACGCCGAATGAAAGCAGTTTAATCGCCGGCAACCGAAAACCCGCGATTTCCCGTAAATCCCGTATAGTCGAATGTATACAAAGAAAGTAAGCAGGGAGTAAACTCATTTCCCGAACGATTTTTAAAATTATTTTTTCACCACTAAAACCCATGAGACTTGTAGTTTTCAAAAATATTTTCATTTTTGATGAGACGCCGAATGAAAGCAGTTTAATCGCCGGCAACCGAAAACCCGCGATTTCCCGTAAATCCCGTATAGTCGAATGTATACAAAGAAAGTAAGCAGGGAGTAAACTCATTTCCCGAACGATTTTTAAAATTATTTTTTCACCACTAAAACCCATGAGACTTGTAGTTTTCAAAAATATTTTCATTTTTGATGAGACGCCGAATGAAAGCAGTTTAATCGCCGGCAACCGAAAACCCGCGATTTCCCGTAAATCCCGTATAGTCGAATGTATACAAAGAAAGTAAGCAGGGAGTAAACTCATTTCCCGAACGATTTTTAAAATTATTTTTTCACCACTAAAACCCATGAGACTTGTAGTTTTCAAAAATATTTTCATTTTTGATGAGACGCCGAATGAAAGCAGTTTAATCGCCGGCAACCGAAAACCCGCGATTTCCCGTAAATCCCGTATAGTCGAATGTATACAAAGAAAGTAAGCAGGGAGTAAACTCATTTCCCGAACGATTTTTAAAATTATTTTTTCACCACTAAAACCCATGAGACTTGTAGTTTTCAAAAATATTTTCATTTTTGATGAGACGCCGAATGAAAGCAGTTTAATCGCCGGCAACCGAAAACCCGCGATTTCCCGTAAATCCCGTATAGTCGAATGTATACAAAGAAAGTAAGCAGGGAGTAAACTCATTTCCCGAACGATTTTTAAAATTATTTTTTCACCACTAAAACCCATGAGACTTGTAGTTTTCAAAAATATTTTCATTTTTGATGAGACGCCGAATGAAAGCAGTTTAATCGCCGGCAACCGAAAACCCGCGATTTCCCGTAAATCCCGTATAGTCGAATGTATACAAAGAAAGTAAGCAGGGAGTAAACTCATTTCCCGAACGATTTTTAAAATTATTTTTTCACCACTAAAACCCATGAGACTTGTAGTTTTCAAAAATATTTTCATTTTTGATGAGACGCCGAATGAAAGCAGTTTAATCGCCGGCAACCGAAAACCCGCGATTTCCCGTAAATCCCGTATAGTCGAATGTATACAAAGAAAGTAAGCAGGGAGTAAACTCATTTCCCGAACGATTTTTAAAATTATTTTTTCACCACTAAAACCCATGAGACTTGTAGTTTTCAAAAATATTTTCATTTTTGATGAGACGCCGAATGAAAGCAGTTTAATCGCCGGCAACCGAAAACCCGCGATTTCCCGTAAATCCCGTATAGTCGAATGTATACAAAGAAAGTAAGCAGGGAGTAAACTCATTTCCCGAACGATTTTTAAAATTATTTTTTCACCACTAAAACCCATGAGACTTGTAGTTTTCAAAAATATTTTCATTTTTGATGAGACGCCGAATGAAAGCAGTTTAATCGCCGGCAACCGAAAACCCGCGATTTCCCGTAAATCCCGTATAGTCGAATGTATACAAAGAAAGTAAGCAGGGAGTAAACTCATTTCCCGAACGATTTTTAAAATTATTTTTTCACCACTAAAACCCATGAGACTTGTAGTTTTCAAAAATATTTTCATTTTTGATGAGACGCCGAATGAAAGCAGTTTAATCGCCGGCAACCGAAAACCCGCGATTTCCCGTAAATCCCGTATAGTCGAATGTATACAAAGAAAGTAAGCAGGGAGTAAACTCATTTCCCGAACGATTTTTAAAATTATTTTTTCACCACTAAAACCCATGAGACTTGTAGTTTTCAAAAATATTTTCATTTTTGATGAGACGCCGAATGAAAGCAGTTTAATCGCCGGCAACCGAAAACCCGCGATTTCCCGTAAATCCCGTATAGTCGAATGTATACAAAGAAAGTAAGCAGGGAGTAAACTCATTTCCCGAACGATTTTTAAAATTATTTTTTCACCACTAAAACCCATGAGACTTGTAGTTTTCAAAAATATTTTCATTTTTGATGAGACGCCGAATGAAAGCAGTTTAATCGCCGGCAACCGAAAACCCGCGATTTCCCGTAAATCCCGTATAGTCGAATGTATACAAAGAAAGTAAGCAGGGAGTAAACTCATTTCCCGAACGATTTTTAAAATTATTTTTTCACCACTAAAACCCATGAGACTTGTAGTTTTCAAAAATATTTTCATTTTTGATGAGACGCCGAATGAAAGCAGTTTAATCGCCGGCAACCGAAAACCCGCGATTTCCCGTAAATCCCGTATAGTCGAATGTATACAAAGAAAGTAAGCAGGGAGTAAACTCATTTCCCGAACGATTTTTAAAATTATTTTTTCACCACTAAAACCCATGAGACTTGTAGTTTTCAAAAATATTTTCATTTTTGATGAGACGCCGAATGAAAGCAGTTTAATCGCCGGCAACCGAAAACCCGCGATTTCCCGTAAATCCCGTATAGTCGAATGTATACAAAGAAAGTAAGCAGGGAGTAAACTCATTTCCCGAACGATTTTTAAAATTATTTTTTCACCACTAAAACCCATGAGACTTGTAGTTTTCAAAAATATTTTCATTTTTGATGAGACGCCGAATGAAAGCAGTTTAATCGCCGGCAACCGAAAACCCGCGATTTCCCGTAAATCCCGTATAGTCGAATGTATACAAAGAAAGTAAGCAGGGAGTAAACTCATTTCCCGAACGATTTTTAAAATTATTTTTTCACCACTAAAACCCATGAGACTTGTAGTTTTCAAAAATATTTTCATTTTTGATGAGACGCCGAATGAAAGCAGTTTAATCGCCGGCAACCGAAAACCCGCGATTTCCCGTAAATCCCGTATAGTCGAATGTATACAAAGAAAGTAAGCAGGGAGTAAACTCATTTCCCGAACGATTTTTAAAATTATTTTTTCACCACTAAAACCCATGAGACTTGTAGTTTTCAAAAATATTTTCATTTTTGATGAGACGCCGAATGAAAGCAGTTTAATCGCCGGCAACCGAAAACCCGCGATTTCCCGTAAATCCCGTATAGTCGAATGTATACAAAGAAAGTAAGCAGGGAGTAAACTCATTTCCCGAACGATTTTTAAAATTATTTTTTCACCACTAAAACCCATGAGACTTGTAGTTTTCAAAAATATTTTCATTTTTGATGAGACGCCGAATGAAAGCAGTTTAATCCCCGGCAACCGAAAACCCGCGATTTCCCGTAAATCCCGTATGTAGCTCTCGATGGCCGACGTATAAGAAGAAAGTAAACAGGGAGTAAACTCATTTCCCGAACGATTTTTAAAATTATTTTTTCACCACTAAAACCCATGAGACTTGTAGTTTTCAAAAATATTTTCATTTTTGATGAGACGCCGAATGAAAGCAGTTTAATCGCCGGCAACCGAAAACCCGCGATTTCCCGTAAATCCCGTATAGTCGAATGTATACAAAGAAAGTAAGCAGGGAGTAAACTCATTTCCCGAACGATTTTTAAAATTATTTTTTCACCACTAAAACCCATGAGACTTGTAGTTTTCAAAAATATTTTCATTTTTGATGAGACGCCGAATGAAAGCAGTTTAATCGCCGGCAACCGAAAACCCGCGATTTCCCGTAAATCCCGTATAGTCGAATGTATACAAAGAAAGTAAGCAGGGAGTAAACTCATTTCCCGAACGATTTTTAAAATTATTTTTTCACCACTAAAACCCATGAGACTTGTAGTTTTCAAAAATATTTTCATTTTTGATGAGACGCCGAATGAAAGCAGTTTAATCGCCGGCAACCGAAAACCCGCGATTTCCCGTAAATCCCGTATAGTCGAATGTATACAAAGAAAGTAAGCAGGGAGTAAACTCATTTCCCGAACGATTTTTAAAATTATTTTTTCACCACTAAAACCCATGAGACTTGTAGTTTTCAAAAATATTTTCATTTTTGATGAGACGCCGAATGAAAGCAGTTTAATCGCCGGCAACCGAAAACCCGCGATTTCCCGTAAATCCCGTATAGTCGAATGTATACAAAGAAAGTAAGCAGGGAGTAAACTCATTTCCCGAACGATTTTTAAAATTATTTTTTCACCACTAAAACCCATGAGACTTGTAGTTTTCAAAAATATTTTCATTTTTGATGAGACGCCGAATGAAAGCAGTTTAATCGCCGGCAACCGAAAACCCGCGATTTCCCGTAAATCCCGTATAGTCGAATGTATACAAAGAAAGTAAGCAGGGAGTAAACTCATTTCCCGAACGATTTTTAAAATTATTTTTTCACCACTAAAACCCATGAGACTTGTAGTTTTCAAAAATATTTTCATTTTTGATGAGACGCCGAATGAAAGCAGTTTAATCGCCGGCAACCGAAAACCCGCGATTTCCCGTAAATCCCGTATAGTCGAATGTATACAAAGAAAGTAAGCAGGGAGTAAACTCATTTCCCGAACGATTTTTAAAATTATTTTTTCACCACTAAAACCCATGAGACTTGTAGTTTTCAAAAATATTTTCATTTTTGATGAGACGCCGAATGAAAGCAGTTTAATCGCCGGCAACCGAAAACCCGCGATTTCCCGTAAATCCCGTATAGTCGAATGTATACAAAGAAAGTAAGCAGGGAGTAAACTCATTTCCCGAACGATTTTTAAAATTATTTTTTCACCACTAAAACCCATGAGACTTGTAGTTTTCAAAAATATTTTCATTTTTGATGAGACGCCGAATGAAAGCAGTTTAATCGCCGGCAACCGAAAACCCGCGATTTCCCGTAAATCCCGTATAGTCGAATGTATACAAAGAAAGTAAGCAGGGAGTAAACTCATTTCCCGAACGATTTTTAAAATTATTTTTTCACCACTAAAACCCATGAGACTTGTAGTTTTCAAAAATATTTTCATTTTTGATGAGACGCCGAATGAAAGCAGTTTAATCGCCGGCAACCGAAAACCCGCGATTTCCCGTAAATCCCGTATAGTCGAATGTATACAAAGAAAGTAAGCAGGGAGTAAACTCATTTCCCGAACGATTTTTAAAATTATTTTTTCACCACTAAAACCCATGAGACTTGTAGTTTTCAAAAATATTTTCATTTTTGATGAGACGCCGAATGAAAGCAGTTTAATCGCCGGCAACCGAAAACCCGCGATTTCCCGTAAATCCCGTATAGTCGAATGTATACAAAGAAAGTAAGCAGGGAGTAAACTCATTTCCCGAACGATTTTTAAAATTATTTTTTCACCACTAAAACCCATGAGACTTGTAGTTTTCAAAAATATTTTCATTTTTGATGAGACGCCGAATGAAAGCAGTTTAATCGCCGGCAACCGAAAACCCGCGATTTCCCGTAAATCCCGTATAGTCGAATGTATACAAAGAAAGTAAGCAGGGAGTAAACTCATTTCCCGAACGATTTTTAAAATTATTTTTTCACCACTAAAACCCATGAGACTTGTAGTTTTCAAAAATATTTTCATTTTTGATGAGACGCCGAATGAAAGCAGTTTAATCGCCGGCAACCGAAAACCCGCGATTTCCCGTAAATCCCGTATAGTCGAATGTATACAAAGAAAGTAAGCAGGGAGTAAACTCATTTCCCGAACGATTTTTAAAATTATTTTTTCACCACTAAAACCCATGAGACTTGTAGTTTTCAAAAATATTTTCATTTTTGATGAGACGCCGAATGAAAGCAGTTTAATCGCCGGCAACCGAAAACCCGCGATTTCCCGTAAATCCCGTATAGTCGAATGTATACAAAGAAAGTAAGCAGGGAGTAAACTCATTTCCCGAACGATTTTTAAAATTATTTTTTCACCACTAAAACCCATGAGACTTGTAGTTTTCAAAAATATTTTCATTTTTGATGAGACGCCGAATGAAAGCAGTTTAATCGCCGGCAACCGAAAACCCGCGATTTCCCGTAAATCCCGTATAGTCGAATGTATACAAAGAAAGTAAGCAGGGAGTAAACTCATTTCCCGAACGATTTTTAAAATTATTTTTTCACCACTAAAACCCATGAGACTTGTAGTTTTCAAAAATATTTTCATTTTTGATGAGACGCCGAATGAAAGCAGTTTAATCGCCGGCAACCGAAAACCCGCGATTTCCCGTAAATCCCGTATAGTCGAATGTATACAAAGAAAGTAAGCAGGGAGTAAACTCATTTCCCGAACGATTTTTAAAATTATTTTTTCACCACTAAAACCCATGAGACTTGTAGTTTTCAAAAATATTTTCATTTTTGATGAGACGCCGAATGAAAGCAGTTTAATCGCCGGCAACCGAAAACCCGCGATTTCCCGTAAATCCCGTATAGTCGAATGTATACAAAGAAAGTAAGCAGGGAGTAAACTCATTTCCCGAACGATTTTTAAAATTATTTTTTCACCACTAAAACCCATGAGACTTGTAGTTTTCAAAAATATTTTCATTTTTGATGAGACGCCGAATGAAAGCAGTTTAATCGCCGGCAACCGAAAACCCGCGATTTCCCGTAAATCCCGTATAGTCGAATGTATACAAAGAAAGTAAGCAGGGAGTAAACTCATTTCCCGAACGATTTTTAAAATTATTTTTTCACCACTAAAACCCATGAGACTTGTAGTTTTCAAAAATATTTTCATTTTTGATGAGACGCCGAATGAAAGCAGTTTAATCGCCGGCAACCGAAAACCCGCGATTTCCCGTAAATCCCGTATAGTCGAATGTATACAAAGAAAGTAAGCAGGGAGTAAACTCATTTCCCGAACGATTTTTAAAATTATTTTTTCACCACTAAAACCCATGAGACTTGTAGTTTTCAAAAATATTTTCATTTTTGATGAGACGCCGAATGAAAGCAGTTTAATCGCCGGCAACCGAAAACCCGCGATTTCCCGTAAATCCCGTATAGTCGAATGTATACAAAGAAAGTAAGCAGGGAGTAAACTCATTTCCCGAACGATTTTTAAAATTATTTTTTCACCACTAAAACCCATGAGACTTGTAGTTTTCAAAAATATTTTCATTTTTGATGAGACGCCGAATGAAAGCAGTTTAATCGCCGGCAACCGAAAACCCGCGATTTCCCGTAAATCCCGTATAGTCGAATGTATACAAAGAAAGTAAGCAGGGAGTAAACTCATTTCCCGAACGATTTTTAAAATTATTTTTTCACCACTAAAACCCATGAGACTTGTAGTTTTCAAAAATATTTTCATTTTTGATGAGACGCCGAATGAAAGCAGTTTAATCGCCGGCAACCGAAAACCCGCGATTTCCCGTAAATCCCGTATAGTCGAATGTATACAAAGAAAGTAAGCAGGGAGTAAACTCATTTCCCGAACGATTTTTAAAATTATTTTTTCACCACTAAAACCCATGAGACTTGTAGTTTTCAAAAATATTTTCATTTTTGATGAGACGCCGAATGAAAGCAGTTTAATCGCCGGCAACCGAAAACCCGCGATTTCCCGTAAATCCCGTATAGTCGAATGTATACAAAGAAAGTAAGCAGGGAGTAAACTCATTTCCCGAACGATTTTTAAAATTATTTTTTCACCACTAAAACCCATGAGACTTGTAGTTTTCAAAAATATTTTCATTTTTGATGAGACGCCGAATGAAAGCAGTTTAATCGCCGGCAACCGAAAACCCGCGATTTCCCGTAAATCCCGTATAGTCGAATGTATACAAAGAAAGTAAGCAGGGAGTAAACTCATTTCCCGAACGATTTTTAAAATTATTTTTTCACCACTAAAACCCATGAGACTTGTAGTTTTCAAAAATATTTTCATTTTTGATGAGACGCCGAATGAAAGCAGTTTAATCGCCGGCAACCGAAAACCCGCGATTTCCCGTAAATCCCGTATAGTCGAATGTATACAAAGAAAGTAAGCAGGGAGTAAACTCATTTCCCGAACGATTTTTAAAATTATTTTTTCACCACTAAAACCCATGAGACTTGTAGTTTTCAAAAATATTTTCATTTTTGATGAGACGCCGAATGAAAGCAGTTTAATCGCCGGCAACCGAAAACCCGCGATTTCCCGTAAATCCCGTATAGTCGAATGTATACAAAGAAAGTAAGCAGGGAGTAAACTCATTTCCCGAACGATTTTTAAAATTATTTTTTCACCACTAAAACCCATGAGACTTGTAGTTTTCAAAAATATTTTCATTTTTGATGAGACGCCGAATGAAAGCAGTTTAATCGCCGGCAACCGAAAACCCGCGATTTCCCGTAAATCCCGTATAGTCGAATGTATACAAAGAAAGTAAGCAGGGAGTAAACTCATTTCCCGAACGATTTTTAAAATTATTTTTTCACCACTAAAACCCATGAGACTTGTAGTTTTCAAAAATATTTTCATTTTTGATGAGACGCCGAATGAAAGCAGTTTAATCGCCGGCAACCGAAAACCCGCGATTTCCCGTAAATCCCGTATAGTCGAATGTATACAAAGAAAGTAAGCAGGGAGTAAACTCATTTCCCGAACGATTTTTAAAATTATTTTTTCACCACTAAAACCCATGAGACTTGTAGTTTTCAAAAATATTTTCATTTTTGATGAGACGCCGAATGAAAGCAGTTTAATCGCCGGCAACCGAAAACCCGCGATTTCCCGTAAATCCCGTATAGTCGAATGTATACAAAGAAAGTAAGCAGGGAGTAAACTCATTTCCCGAACGATTTTTAAAATTATTTTTTCACCACTAAAACCCATGAGACTTGTAGTTTTCAAAAATATTTTCATTTTTGATGAGACGCCGAATGAAAGCAGTTTAATCGCCGGCAACCGAAAACCCGCGATTTCCCGTAAATCCCGTATAGTCGAATGTATACAAAGAAAGTAAGCAGGGAGTAAACTCATTTCCCGAACGATTTTTAAAATTATTTTTTCACCACTAAAACCCATGAGACTTGTAGTTTTCAAAAATATTTTCATTTTTGATGAGACGCCGAATGAAAGCAGTTTAATCGCCGGCAACCGAAAACCCGCGATTTCCCGTAAATCCCGTATAGTCGAATGTATACAAAGAAAGTAAGCAGGGAGTAAACTCATTTCCCGAACGATTTTTAAAATTATTTTTTCACCACTAAAACCCATGAGACTTGTAGTTTTCAAAAATATTTTCATTTTTGATGAGACGCCGAATGAAAGCAGTTTAATCGCCGGCAACCGAAAACCCGCGATTTCCCGTAAATCCCGTATAGTCGAATGTATACAAAGAAAGTAAGCAGGGAGTAAACTCATTTCCCGAACGATTTTTAAAATTATTTTTTCACCACTAAAACCCATGAGACTTGTAGTTTTCAAAAATATTTTCATTTTTGATGAGACGCCGAATGAAAGCAGTTTAATCGCCGGCAACCGAAAACCCGCGATTTCCCGTAAATCCCGTATAGTCGAATGTATACAAAGAAAGTAAGCAGGGAGTAAACTCATTTCCCGAACGATTTTTAAAATTATTTTTTCACCACTAAAACCCATGAGACTTGTAGTTTTCAAAAATATTTTCATTTTTGATGAGACGCCGAATGAAAGCAGTTTAATCGCCGGCAACCGAAAACCCGCGATTTCCCGTAAATCCCGTATAGTCGAATGTATACAAAGAAAGTAAGCAGGGAGTAAACTCATTTCCCGAACGATTTTTAAAATTATTTTTTCACCACTAAAACCCATGAGACTTGTAGTTTTCAAAAATATTTTCATTTTTGATGAGACGCCGAATGAAAGCAGTTTAATCGCCGGCAACCGAAAACCCGCGATTTCCCGTAAATCCCGTATAGTCGAATGTATACAAAGAAAGTAAGCAGGGAGTAAACTCATTTCCCGAACGATTTTTAAAATTATTTTTTCACCACTAAAACCCATGAGACTTGTAGTTTTCAAAAATATTTTCATTTTTGATGAGACGCCGAATGAAAGCAGTTTAATCGCCGGCAACCGAAAACCCGCGATTTCCCGTAAATCCCGTATAGTCGAATGTATACAAAGAAAGTAAGCAGGGAGTAAACTCATTTCCCGAACGATTTTTAAAATTATTTTTTCACCACTAAAACCCATGAGACTTGTAGTTTTCAAAAATATTTTCATTTTTGATGAGACGCCGAATGAAAGCAGTTTAATCGCCGGCAACCGAAAACCCGCGATTTCCCGTAAATCCCGTATAGTCGAATGTATACAAAGAAAGTAAGCAGGGAGTAAACTCATTTCCCGAACGATTTTTAAAATTATTTTTTCACCACTAAAACCCATGAGACTTGTAGTTTTCAAAAATATTTTCATTTTTGATGAGACGCCGAATGAAAGCAGTTTAATCGCCGGCAACCGAAAACCCGCGATTTCCCGTAAATCCCGTATAGTCGAATGTATACAAAGAAAGTAAGCAGGGAGTAAACTCATTTCCCGAACGATTTTTAAAATTATTTTTTCACCACTAAAACCCATGAGACTTGTAGTTTTCAAAAATATTTTCATTTTTGATGAGACGCCGAATGAAAGCAGTTTAATCGCCGGCAACCGAAAACCCGCGATTTCCCGTAAATCCCGTATAGTCGAATGTATACAAAGAAAGTAAGCAGGGAGTAAACTCATTTCCCGAACGATTTTTAAAATTATTTTTTCACCACTAAAACCCATGAGACTTGTAGTTTTCAAAAATATTTTCATTTTTGATGAGACGCCGAATGAAAGCAGTTTAATCGCCGGCAACCGAAAACCCGCGATTTCCCGTAAATCCCGTATAGTCGAATGTATACAAAGAAAGTAAGCAGGGAGTAAACTCATTTCCCGAACGATTTTTAAAATTATTTTTTCACCACTAAAACCCATGAGACTTGTAGTTTTCAAAAATATTTTCATTTTTGATGAGACGCCGAATGAAAGCAGTTTAATCGCCGGCAACCGAAAACCCGCGATTTCCCGTAAATCCCGTATAGTCGAATGTATACAAAGAAAGTAAGCAGGGAGTAAACTCATTTCCCGAACGATTTTTAAAATTATTTTTTCACCACTAAAACCCATGAGACTTGTAGTTTTCAAAAATATTTTCATTTTTGATGAGACGCCGAATGAAAGCAGTTTAATCGCCGGCAACCGAAAACCCGCGATTTCCCGTAAATCCCGTATAGTCGAATGTATACAAAGAAAGTAAGCAGGGAGTAAACTCATTTCCCGAACGATTTTTAAAATTATTTTTTCACCACTAAAACCCATGAGACTTGTAGTTTTCAAAAATATTTTCATTTTTGATGAGACGCCGAATGAAAGCAGTTTAATCGCCGGCAACCGAAAACCCGCGATTTCCCGTAAATCCCGTATAGTCGAATGTATACAAAGAAAGTAAGCAGGGAGTAAACTCATTTCCCGAACGATTTTTAAAATTATTTTTTCACCACTAAAACCCATGAGACTTGTAGTTTTCAAAAATATTTTCATTTTTGATGAGACGCCGAATGAAAGCAGTTTAATCGCCGGCAACCGAAAACCCGCGATTTCCCGTAAATCCCGTATAGTCGAATGTATACAAAGAAAGTAAGCAGGGAGTAAACTCATTTCCCGAACGATTTTTAAAATTATTTTTTCACCACTAAAACCCATGAGACTTGTAGTTTTCAAAAATATTTTCATTTTTGATGAGACGCCGAATGAAAGCAGTTTAATCGCCGGCAACCGAAAACCCGCGATTTCCCGTAAATCCCGTATAGTCGAATGTATACAAAGAAAGTAAGCAGGGAGTAAACTCATTTCCCGAACGATTTTTAAAATTATTTTTTCACCACTAAAACCCATGAGACTTGTAGTTTTCAAAAATATTTTCATTTTTGATGAGACGCCGAATGAAAGCAGTTTAATCGCCGGCAACCGAAAACCCGCGATTTCCCGTAAATCCCGTATAGTCGAATGTATACAAAGAAAGTAAGCAGGGAGTAAACTCATTTCCCGAACGATTTTTAAAATTATTTTTTCACCACTAAAACCCATGAGACTTGTAGTTTTCAAAAATATTTTCATTTTTGATGAGACGCCGAATGAAAGCAGTTTAATCGCCGGCAACCGAAAACCCGCGATTTCCCGTAAATCCCGTATAGTCGAATGTATACAAAGAAAGTAAGCAGGGAGTAAACTCATTTCCCGAACGATTTTTAAAATTATTTTTTCACCACTAAAACCCATGAGACTTGTAGTTTTCAAAAATATTTTCATTTTTGATGAGACGCCGAATGAAAGCAGTTTAATCGCCGGCAACCGAAAACCCGCGATTTCCCGTAAATCCCGTATAGTCGAATGTATACAAAGAAAGTAAGCAGGGAGTAAACTCATTTCCCGAACGATTTTTAAAATTATTTTTTCACCACTAAAACCCATGAGACTTGTAGTTTTCAAAAATATTTTCATTTTTGATGAGACGCCGAATGAAAGCAGTTTAATCGCCGGCAACCGAAAACCCGCGATTTCCCGTAAATCCCGTATAGTCGAATGTATACAAAGAAAGTAAGCAGGGAGTAAACTCATTTCCCGAACGATTTTTAAAATTATTTTTTCACCACTAAAACCCATGAGACTTGTAGTTTTCAAAAATATTTTCATTTTTGATGAGACGCCGAATGAAAGCAGTTTAATCGCCGGCAACCGAAAACCCGCGATTTCCCGTAAATCCCGTATAGTCGAATGTATACAAAGAAAGTAAGCAGGGAGTAAACTCATTTCCCGAACGATTTTTAAAATTATTTTTTCACCACTAAAACCCATGAGACTTGTAGTTTTCAAAAATATTTTCATTTTTGATGAGACGCCGAATGAAAGCAGTTTAATCGCCGGCAACCGAAAACCCGCGATTTCCCGTAAATCCCGTATAGTCGAATGTATACAAAGAAAGTAAGCAGGGAGTAAACTCATTTCCCGAACGATTTTTAAAATTATTTTTTCACCACTAAAACCCATGAGACTTGTAGTTTTCAAAAATATTTTCATTTTTGATGAGACGCCGAATGAAAGCAGTTTAATCGCCGGCAACCGAAAACCCGCGATTTCCCGTAAATCCCGTATAGTCGAATGTATACAAAGAAAGTAAGCAGGGAGTAAACTCATTTCCCGAACGATTTTTAAAATTATTTTTTCACCACTAAAACCCATGAGACTTGTAGTTTTCAAAAATATTTTCATTTTTGATGAGACGCCGAATGAAAGCAGTTTAATCGCCGGCAACCGAAAACCCGCGATTTCCCGTAAATCCCGTATAGTCGAATGTATACAAAGAAAGTAAGCAGGGAGTAAACTCATTTCCCGAACGATTTTTAAAATTATTTTTTCACCACTAAAACCCATGAGACTTGTAGTTTTCAAAAATATTTTCATTTTTGATGAGACGCCGAATGAAAGCAGTTTAATCGCCGGCAACCGAAAACCCGCGATTTCCCGTAAATCCCGTATAGTCGAATGTATACAAAGAAAGTAAGCAGGGAGTAAACTCATTTCCCGAACGATTTTTAAAATTATTTTTTCACCACTAAAACCCATGAGACTTGTAGTTTTCAAAAATATTTTCATTTTTGATGAGACGCCGAATGAAAGCAGTTTAATCGCCGGCAACCGAAAACCCGCGATTTCCCGTAAATCCCGTATAGTCGAATGTATACAAAGAAAGTAAGCAGGGAGTAAACTCATTTCCCGAACGATTTTTAAAATTATTTTTTCACCACTAAAACCCATGAGACTTGTAGTTTTCAAAAATATTTTCATTTTTGATGAGACGCCGAATGAAAGCAGTTTAATCGCCGGCAACCGAAAACCCGCGATTTCCCGTAAATCCCGTATAGTCGAATGTATACAAAGAAAGTAAGCAGGGAGTAAACTCATTTCCCGAACGATTTTTAAAATTATTTTTTCACCACTAAAACCCATGAGACTTGTAGTTTTCAAAAATATTTTCATTTTTGATGAGACGCCGAATGAAAGCAGTTTAATCGCCGGCAACCGAAAACCCGCGATTTCCCGTAAATCCCGTATAGTCGAATGTATACAAAGAAAGTAAGCAGGGAGTAAACTCATTTCCCGAACGATTTTTAAAATTATTTTTTCACCACTAAAACCCATGAGACTTGTAGTTTTCAAAAATATTTTCATTTTTGATGAGACGCCGAATGAAAGCAGTTTAATCGCCGGCAACCGAAAACCCGCGATTTCCCGTAAATCCCGTATAGTCGAATGTATACAAAGAAAGTAAGCAGGGAGTAAACTCATTTCCCGAACGATTTTTAAAATTATTTTTTCACCACTAAAACCCATGAGACTTGTAGTTTTCAAAAATATTTTCATTTTTGATGAGACGCCGAATGAAAGCAGTTTAATCGCCGGCAACCGAAAACCCGCGATTTCCCGTAAATCCCGTATAGTCGAATGTATACAAAGAAAGTAAGCAGGGAGTAAACTCATTTCCCGAACGATTTTTAAAATTATTTTTTCACCACTAAAACCCATGAGACTTGTAGTTTTCAAAAATATTTTCATTTTTGATGAGACGCCGAATGAAAGCAGTTTAATCGCCGGCAACCGAAAACCCGCGATTTCCCGTAAATCCCGTATAGTCGAATGTATACAAAGAAAGTAAGCAGGGAGTAAACTCATTTCCCGAACGATTTTTAAAATTATTTTTTCACCACTAAAACCCATGAGACTTGTAGTTTTCAAAAATATTTTCATTTTTGATGAGACGCCGAATGAAAGCAGTTTAATCGCCGGCAACCGAAAACCCGCGATTTCCCGTAAATCCCGTATAGTCGAATGTATACAAAGAAAGTAAGCAGGGAGTAAACTCATTTCCCGAACGATTTTTAAAATTATTTTTTCACCACTAAAACCCATGAGACTTGTAGTTTTCAAAAATATTTTCATTTTTGATGAGACGCCGAATGAAAGCAGTTTAATCGCCGGCAACCGAAAACCCGCGATTTCCCGTAAATCCCGTATAGTCGAATGTATACAAAGAAAGTAAGCAGGGAGTAAACTCATTTCCCGAACGATTTTTAAAATTATTTTTTCACCACTAAAACCCATGAGACTTGTAGTTTTCAAAAATATTTTCATTTTTGATGAGACGCCGAATGAAAGCAGTTTAATCGCCGGCAACCGAAAACCCGCGATTTCCCGTAAATCCCGTATAGTCGAATGTATACAAAGAAAGTAAGCAGGGAGTAAACTCATTTCCCGAACGATTTTTAAAATTATTTTTTCACCACTAAAACCCATGAGACTTGTAGTTTTCAAAAATATTTTCATTTTTGATGAGACGCCGAATGAAAGCAGTTTAATCGCCGGCAACCGAAAACCCGCGATTTCCCGTAAATCCCGTATAGTCGAATGTATACAAAGAAAGTAAGCAGGGAGTAAACTCATTTCCCGAACGATTTTTAAAATTATTTTTTCACCACTAAAACCCATGAGACTTGTAGTTTTCAAAAATATTTTCATTTTTGATGAGACGCCGAATGAAAGCAGTTTAATCGCCGGCAACCGAAAACCCGCGATTTCCCGTAAATCCCGTATAGTCGAATGTATACAAAGAAAGTAAGCAGGGAGTAAACTCATTTCCCGAACGATTTTTAAAATTATTTTTTCACCACTAAAACCCATGAGACTTGTAGTTTTCAAAAATATTTTCATTTTTGATGAGACGCCGAATGAAAGCAGTTTAATCGCCGGCAACCGAAAACCCGCGATTTCCCGTAAATCCCGTATAGTCGAATGTATACAAAGAAAGTAAGCAGGGAGTAAACTCATTTCCCGAACGATTTTTAAAATTATTTTTTCACCACTAAAACCCATGAGACTTGTAGTTTTCAAAAATATTTTCATTTTTGATGAGACGCCGAATGAAAGCAGTTTAATCGCCGGCAACCGAAAACCCGCGATTTCCCGTAAATCCCGTATAGTCGAATGTATACAAAGAAAGTAAGCAGGGAGTAAACTCATTTCCCGAACGATTTTTAAAATTATTTTTTCACCACTAAAACCCATGAGACTTGTAGTTTTCAAAAATATTTTCATTTTTGATGAGACGCCGAATGAAAGCAGTTTAATCGCCGGCAACCGAAAACCCGCGATTTCCCGTAAATCCCGTATAGTCGAATGTATACAAAGAAAGTAAGCAGGGAGTAAACTCATTTCCCGAACGATTTTTAAAATTATTTTTTCACCACTAAAACCCATGAGACTTGTAGTTTTCAAAAATATTTTCATTTTTGATGAGACGCCGAATGAAAGCAGTTTAATCGCCGGCAACCGAAAACCCGCGATTTCCCGTAAATCCCGTATAGTCGAATGTATACAAAGAAAGTAAGCAGGGAGTAAACTCATTTCCCGAACGATTTTTAAAATTATTTTTTCACCACTAAAACCCATGAGACTTGTAGTTTTCAAAAATATTTTCATTTTTGATGAGACGCCGAATGAAAGCAGTTTAATCGCCGGCAACCGAAAACCCGCGATTTCCCGTAAATCCCGTATAGTCGAATGTATACAAAGAAAGTAAGCAGGGAGTAAACTCATTTCCCGAACGATTTTTAAAATTATTTTTTCACCACTAAAACCCATGAGACTTGTAGTTTTCAAAAATATTTTCATTTTTGATGAGACGCCGAATGAAAGCAGTTTAATCGCCGGCAACCGAAAACCCGCGATTTCCCGTAAATCCCGTATAGTCGAATGTATACAAAGAAAGTAAGCAGGGAGTAAACTCATTTCCCGAACGATTTTTAAAATTATTTTTTCACCACTAAAACCCATGAGACTTGTAGTTTTCAAAAATATTTTCATTTTTGATGAGACGCCGAATGAAAGCAGTTTAATCGCCGGCAACCGAAAACCCGCGATTTCCCGTAAATCCCGTATAGTCGAATGTATACAAAGAAAGTAAGCAGGGAGTAAACTCATTTCCCGAACGATTTTTAAAATTATTTTTTCACCACTAAAACCCATGAGACTTGTAGTTTTCAAAAATATTTTCATTTTTGATGAGACGCCGAATGAAAGCAGTTTAATCGCCGGCAACCGAAAACCCGCGATTTCCCGTAAATCCCGTATAGTCGAATGTATACAAAGAAAGTAAGCAGGGAGTAAACTCATTTCCCGAACGATTTTTAAAATTATTTTTTCACCACTAAAACCCATGAGACTTGTAGTTTTCAAAAATATTTTCATTTTTGATGAGACGCCGAATGAAAGCAGTTTAATCGCCGGCAACCGAAAACCCGCGATTTCCCGTAAATCCCGTATAGTCGAATGTATACAAAGAAAGTAAGCAGGGAGTAAACTCATTTCCCGAACGATTTTTAAAATTATTTTTTCACCACTAAAACCCATGAGACTTGTAGTTTTCAAAAATATTTTCATTTTTGATGAGACGCCGAATGAAAGCAGTTTAATCGCCGGCAACCGAAAACCCGCGATTTCCCGTAAATCCCGTATAGTCGAATGTATACAAAGAAAGTAAGCAGGGAGTAAACTCATTTCCCGAACGATTTTTAAAATTATTTTTTCACCACTAAAACCCATGAGACTTGTAGTTTTCAAAAATATTTTCATTTTTGATGAGACGCCGAATGAAAGCAGTTTAATCGCCGGCAACCGAAAACCCGCGATTTCCCGTAAATCCCGTATAGTCGAATGTATACAAAGAAAGTAAGCAGGGAGTAAACTCATTTCCCGAACGATTTTTAAAATTATTTTTTCACCACTAAAACCCATGAGACTTGTAGTTTTCAAAAATATTTTCATTTTTGATGAGACGCCGAATGAAAGCAGTTTAATCGCCGGCAACCGAAAACCCGCGATTTCCCGTAAATCCCGTATAGTCGAATGTATACAAAGAAAGTAAGCAGGGAGTAAACTCATTTCCCGAACGATTTTTAAAATTATTTTTTCACCACTAAAACCCATGAGACTTGTAGTTTTCAAAAATATTTTCATTTTTGATGAGACGCCGAATGAAAGCAGTTTAATCGCCGGCAACCGAAAACCCGCGATTTCCCGTAAATCCCGTATAGTCGAATGTATACAAAGAAAGTAAGCAGGGAGTAAACTCATTTCCCGAACGATTTTTAAAATTATTTTTTCACCACTAAAACCCATGAGACTTGTAGTTTTCAAAAATATTTTCATTTTTGATGAGACGCCGAATGAAAGCAGTTTAATCGCCGGCAACCGAAAACCCGCGATTTCCCGTAAATCCCGTATAGTCGAATGTATACAAAGAAAGTAAGCAGGGAGTAAACTCATTTCCCGAACGATTTTTAAAATTATTTTTTCACCACTAAAACCCATGAGACTTGTAGTTTTCAAAAATATTTTCATTTTTGATGAGACGCCGAATGAAAGCAGTTTAATCGCCGGCAACCGAAAACCCGCGATTTCCCGTAAATCCCGTATAGTCGAATGTATACAAAGAAAGTAAGCAGGGAGTAAACTCATTTCCCGAACGATTTTTAAAATTATTTTTTCACCACTAAAACCCATGAGACTTGTAGTTTTCAAAAATATTTTCATTTTTGATGAGACGCCGAATGAAAGCAGTTTAATCGCCGGCAACCGAAAACCCGCGATTTCCCGTAAATCCCGTATAGTCGAATGTATACAAAGAAAGTAAGCAGGGAGTAAACTCATTTCCCGAACGATTTTTAAAATTATTTTTTCACCACTAAAACCCATGAGACTTGTAGTTTTCAAAAATATTTTCATTTTTGATGAGACGCCGAATGAAAGCAGTTTAATCGCCGGCAACCGAAAACCCGCGATTTCCCGTAAATCCCGTATAGTCGAATGTATACAAAGAAAGTAAGCAGGGAGTAAACTCATTTCCCGAACGATTTTTAAAATTATTTTTTCACCACTAAAACCCATGAGACTTGTAGTTTTCAAAAATATTTTCATTTTTGATGAGACGCCGAATGAAAGCAGTTTAATCGCCGGCAACCGAAAACCCGCGATTTCCCGTAAATCCCGTATAGTCGAATGTATACAAAGAAAGTAAGCAGGGAGTAAACTCATTTCCCGAACGATTTTTAAAATTATTTTTTCACCACTAAAACCCATGAGACTTGTAGTTTTCAAAAATATTTTCATTTTTGATGAGACGCCGAATGAAAGCAGTTTAATCGCCGGCAACCGAAAACCCGCGATTTCCCGTAAATCCCGTATAGTCGAATGTATACAAAGAAAGTAAGCAGGGAGTAAACTCATTTCCCGAACGATTTTTAAAATTATTTTTTCACCACTAAAACCCATGAGACTTGTAGTTTTCAAAAATATTTTCATTTTTGATGAGACGCCGAATGAAAGCAGTTTAATCGCCGGCAACCGAAAACCCGCGATTTCCCGTAAATCCCGTATAGTCGAATGTATACAAAGAAAGTAAGCAGGGAGTAAACTCATTTCCCGAACGATTTTTAAAATTATTTTTTCACCACTAAAACCCATGAGACTTGTAGTTTTCAAAAATATTTTCATTTTTGATGAGACGCCGAATGAAAGCAGTTTAATCGCCGGCAACCGAAAACCCGCGATTTCCCGTAAATCCCGTATAGTCGAATGTATACAAAGAAAGTAAGCAGGGAGTAAACTCATTTCCCGAACGATTTTTAAAATTATTTTTTCACCACTAAAACCCATGAGACTTGTAGTTTTCAAAAATATTTTCATTTTTGATGAGACGCCGAATGAAAGCAGTTTAATCGCCGGCAACCGAAAACCCGCGATTTCCCGTAAATCCCGTATAGTCGAATGTATACAAAGAAAGTAAGCAGGGAGTAAACTCATTTCCCGAACGATTTTTAAAATTATTTTTTCACCACTAAAACCCATGAGACTTGTAGTTTTCAAAAATATTTTCATTTTTGATGAGACGCCGAATGAAAGCAGTTTAATCGCCGGCAACCGAAAACCCGCGATTTCCCGTAAATCCCGTATAGTCGAATGTATACAAAGAAAGTAAGCAGGGAGTAAACTCATTTCCCGAACGATTTTTAAAATTATTTTTTCACCACTAAAACCCATGAGACTTGTAGTTTTCAAAAATATTTTCATTTTTGATGAGACGCCGAATGAAAGCAGTTTAATCGCCGGCAACCGAAAACCCGCGATTTCCCGTAAATCCCGTATATAGTCGAATGTATACAAAGAAAGTAAGCAGGGAGTAAACTCATTTCCCGAACGATTTTTAAAATTATTTTTTCACCACTAAAACCCATGAGACTTGTAGTTTTCAAAAATATTTTCATTTTTGATGAGACGCCGAATGAAAGCAGTTTAATCGCCGGCAACCGAAAACCCGCGATTTCCCGTAAATCCCGTATAGTCGAATGTATACAAAGAAAGTAAGCAGGGAGTAAACTCATTTCCCGAACGATTTTTAAAATTATTTTTTCACCACTAAAACCCATGAGACTTGTAGTTTTCAAAAATATTTTCATTTTTGATGAGACGCCGAATGAAAGCAGTTTAATCGCCGGCAACCGAAAACCCGCGATTTCCCGTAAATCCCGTATAGTCGAATGTATACAAAGAAAGTAAGCAGGGAGTAAACTCATTTCCCGAACGATTTTTAAAATTATTTTTTCACCACTAAAACCCATGAGACTTGTAGTTTTCAAAAATATTTTCATTTTTGATGAGACGCCGAATGAAAGCAGTTTAATCGCCGGCAACCGAAAACCCGCGATTTCCCGTAAATCCCGTCGGCCCGTATAGTCGAATGTATACAAAGAAAGTAAGCAGGGAGTAAACTCATTTCCCGAACGATTTTTAAAATTATTTTTTCACCACTAAAACCCATGAGACTTGTAGTTTTCAAAAATATTTTCATTTTTGATGAGACGCCGAATGAAAGCAGTTTAATCGCCGGCAACCGAAAACCCGCGATTTCCCGTAAATCCCGTATAGTCGAATGTATACAAAGAAAGTAAGCAGGGAGTAAACTCATTTCCCGAACGATTTTTAAAATTATTTTTCACCACTAAAACCCATGAGACTTGTAGTTTTCAAAAATATTTTCATTTTTGATGAGACGCCGAATGAAAGCAGTTTAATCGCCGGCAACCGAAAACCCGCGATTTCCCGTAAATCCCGTATAGTCGAATGTATACAAAGAAAGTAAGCAGGGAGTAAACTCATTTCCCGAACGATTTTTAAAATTATTTTTTCACCACTAAAACCCATGAGACTTGTAGTTTTCAAAAATATTTTCATTTTTGATGAGACGCCGAATGAAAGCAGTTTAATCGCCGGCAACCGAAAACCCGCGATTTCCCGTAAATCCCGATCGGCCCGTATAGTCGAATGTATACAAAGAAAGTAAGCAGGGAGTAAACTCATTTCCCGAACGATTTTTAAAATTATTTTTTCACCACTAAAACCCATGAGACTTGTAGTTTTCAAAAATATTTTCATTTTTGATGAGACGCCGAATGAAAGCAGTTTAATCGCCGGCAACCGAAAACCCGCGATTTCCCGTAAATCCCGTATAGTCGAATGTATACAAAGAAAGTAAGCAGGGAGTAAACTCATTTCCCGAACGATTTTTAAAATTATTTTTTCACCACTAAAACCCATGAGACTTGTAGTTTTCAAAAATATTTTCATTTTTGATGAGACGCCGAATGAAAGCAGTTTAATCGCCGGCAACCGAAAACCCGCGATTTCCCGTAAATCCCGTCGGCCCGTATAGTCGAATGTATACAAAGAAAGTAAGCAGGGAGTAAACTCATTTCCCGAACGATTTTTAAAATTATTTTTCACCACTAAAACCCATGAGACTTGTAGTTTTCAAAAATATTTTCATTTTTGATGAGACGCCGAATGAAAGCAGTTTAATCGCCGGCAACCGAAAACCCGCGATTTCCCGTAAATCCCGTATAGTCGAATGTATACAAAGAAAGTAAGCAGGGAGTAAACTCATTTCCCGAACGATTTTTAAAATTATTTTTTCACCACTAAAACCCATGAGACTTGTAGTTTTCAAAAATATTTTCATTTTTGATGAGACGCCGAATGAAAGCAGTTTAATCGCCGGCAACCGAAAACCCGCGATTTCCCGTAAATCCCGTATAGTCGAATGTATACAAAGAAAGTAAGCAGGGAGTAAACTCATTTCCCGAACGATTTTTAAAATTATTTTTTCACCACTAAAACCCATGAGACTTGTAGTTTTCAAAAATATTTTCATTTTTGATGAGACGCCGAATGAAAGCAGTTTAATCGCCGGCAACCGAAAACCCGCGATTTCCCGTAAATCCCGTATAGTCGAATGTATACAAAGAAAGTAAGCAGGGAGTAAACTCATTTCCCGAACGATTTTTAAAATTATTTTTTCACCACTAAAACCCATGAGACTTGTAGTTTTCAAAAATATTTTCATTTTTGATGAGACGCCGAATGAAAGCAGTTTAATCGCCGGCAACCGAAAACCCGCGATTTCCCGTAAATCCCGTCGGCCCGTATAGTCGAATGTATACAAAGAAAGTAAGCAGGAGTAAACTCATTTCCCGAACGATTTTTAAAATTATTTTTTCACCACTAAAACCCATGAGACTTGTAGTTTTCAAAAATATTTTCATTTTTGATGAGACGCCGAATGAAAGCAGTTTAATCGCCGGCAACCGAAAACCCGCGATTTCCCGTAAATCCCGTATAGTCGAATGTATACAAAGAAAGTAAGCAGGGAGTAAACTCATTTCCCGAACGATTTTTAAAATTATTTTTTCACCACTAAAACCCATGAGACTTGTAGTTTTCAAAAATATTTTCATTTTTGATGAGACGCCGAATGAAAGCAGTTTAATCGCCGGCAACCGAAAACCCGCGATTTCCCGTAAATCCCGTCGGCCCGATAGTCGAATGTATACAAAGAAAGTAAGCAGGGAGTAAACTCATTTCCCGAACGATTTTTAAAATTATTTTTTCACCACTAAAACCCATGAGACTTGTAGTTTTCAAAAATATTTTCATTTTTGATGAGACGCCGAATGAAAGCAGTTTAATCGCCGGCAACCGAAAACCCGCGATTTCCCGTAAATCCCGTATAGTCGAATGTATACAAAGAAAGTAAGCAGGGAGTAAACTCATTTCCCGAACGATTTTTAAAATTATTTTTCACCACTAAAACCCATGAGACTTGTAGTTTTCAAAAATATTTTCATTTTTGATGAGACGCCGAATGAAAGCAGTTTAATCGCCGGCAACCGAAAACCCGCGATTTCCCGTAAATCCCGTATAGTCGAATGTATACAAAGAAAGTAAGCAGGGAGTAAACTCATTTCCCGAACGATTTTTAAAATTATTTTTTCACCACTAAAACCCATGAGACTTGTAGTTTTCAAAAAATTTTCATTTTTGATGAGACGCCGAATGAAAGCAGTTTAATCGCCGGCAACCGAAAACCCGCGATTTCCCGTAAATCCCGTATAGTCGAATGTATACAAAGAAAGTAAGCAGGGAGTAAACTCATTTCCCGAACGATTTTTAAAATTATTTTTTCACCACTAAAACCCATGAGACTTGTAGTTTTCAAAAATATTTTCATTTTTGATGAGACGCCGAATGAAAGCAGTTTAATCGCCGGCAACCGAAAACCCGCGATTTCCCGTAAATCCCGGTCGGCCCGTATAGTCGAATGTATACAAAGAAAGTAAGCAGGGAGTAAACTCATTTCCCGAACGATTTTTAAAATTATTTTTTCACCACTAAAACCCATGAGACTTGTAGTTTTAAAAATATTTTCATTTTGATGAGACGCCGAATGAAAGCAGTTTAATCGCCGGCAACCGAAAACCCGCGATTTCCCGTAAATCCCGTATAGTCGAATGTATACAAAGAAAGTAAGCAGGGAGTAAACTCATTTCCCGAACGATTTTTAAAATTATTTTTTCACCACTAAAACCCATGAGACTTGTAGTTTTCAAAAATATTTTCATTTTTGATGAGACGCCGAATGAAAGCAGTTTAATCGCCGGCAACCGAAAACCCGCGATTTCCCGTAAATCCCGTATAGTCGAATGTATACAAAGAAAGTAAGCAGGGAGTAAACTCATTTCCCGAACGATTTTTAAAATTATTTTTTCACCACTAAAACCCATGAGACTTGTAGTTTTCAAAAATATTTTCATTTTTGATGAGACGCCGAATGAAAGCAGTTTAATCGCCGGCAACCGAAAACCCGCGATTTCCCGTAAATCCCGTCGGCCGTATAGTCGAATGTATACAAAGAAAGTAAGCAGGAGTAAACTCATTTCCCGAACGATTTTTAAAATTATTTTTTCACCACTAAAACCCATGAGACTTGTAGTTTTCAAAAATATTTTCATTTTTGATGAGACGCCGAATGAAAGCAGTTTAATCGCCGGCAACCGAAAACCCGCGATTTCCCGTAAATCCCGTAGTCGAATGTATACAAAGAAAGTAAGCAGGGAGTAAACTCATTTCCCGAACGATTTTTAAAATTATTTTTTCACCACTAAAACCCATGAGACTTGTAGTTTTCAAAAATATTTTCATTTTTGATGAGACGCCGAATGAAAGCAGTTTAATCGCCGGCAACCGAAAACCCGCGATTTCCCGTAAATCCCGTATAGTCGAATGTATACAAAGAAAGTAAGCAGGGAGTAAACTCATTTCCCGAACGATTTTTAAAATTATTTTTTCACCACTAAAACCCATGAGACTTGTAGTTTTAAAAATATTTTCATTTTTGATGAGACGCCGAATGAAAGCAGTTTAATCGCCGGCAACCGAAAACCGCGATTTCCCGTAAATCCCGTATAGTCGAATGTATACAAAGAAAGTAAGCAGGGAGTAAACTCATTTCCCGAACATTTTTAAAATTATTTTTTCACCACTAAAAC
>JASGCC010001292.1:0-39525 GCA_030067915.1 Hydractinia echinata | reverse complement strand
TTGTGGTTGTTCAGCATTTAAGGTCTAGCTATAACCAATTTTCATGTATACATTCAACCGCCTCCTGAACTAATACTAAAGATTTTCCATTTCCATTCCGTCTCCTTGGCCTGAAAATTAGAAGAATTGCTTTAGGAATTTTTTTACACCCCCATCATGATAATAACCAAGTTGGCCGTATCACATTTGCTTCCTAATTTGAAAGATTATCCTATTATGGTTTTGATTGATATAATTTTATAATCAGTTGTGACTCTTGTGCCGTAGAAGTAAAAATTTTATCTCGTCAAGAAAAGCATTTTCATTTGCATTTGCTGTTCCTGAGTTAACAAAGACACTTTGTCCTTGGTAAAAGACTAAAAATGGAAATCAAAAATTCCCCATCCATAGGAAACCAATTTAAATTAAAGGCCTTTTTCAACGTTAGTAATACACTTTTATAAATCTTTGTGTTTGACCATAATATCCTGTGACATAACATGAATCCTGGCGTTCGTTCCTGTTAAATTACCATTAAATTTCATGGTCTTTCCTTGCAGAATTAGTTAAAAGTCCTTTATATCATCCAAATGTATTTTTGTATGGTCTATTTGTTTCGGATATATAGAAGGAGATTTGCTGGGTTGTTACCATAAAATGTTATTTTATCAATATTTTTTGATAGCATTCAATTGATTTGGAACATATCATGTAATTTTTGTGTGCAATCTAATAACGTTAACAATTTATTCATCTTTATCTTTACCTTTGGTTCAAATTATAAGATAATTGGTCCTATGCCCAGTAGCAAAATGACTCATTGTTTTTTCTCCCCTTTTTTGAATCTTTATCATTTTTGAAATTTACTATTAAAGTTTGCATTCTGTATATATTTTCATAACGAATCAGGATCACTAATTTGTTTCGATCATATACTTCTATTTGTTGCCTATATCTTTTAAGTCAATACTTTTAAATCAACCTTTTTTAACATAAAATTTGCCCAAGAATATCCATAACCATAACTTCAGGATTGAACTAGAAGCTCTCATCATCCTAATGATCCATTTATGCTATGTCATTTGTATCTCTCTTACATTTCAATTATAACCAGGATTAGCTTTTTTCAACTCCGGTCTTATTTGGTTTTCAAAAAGTTTTTTGTTTCGGGTCTTATTACCAACTTGTAAAATTTTAGCAGGCTCAACACGCCACAAGAAACTATAGTTGCTAATTGACGCTCCAGCAAGTATAGCAGACTAAAACATAAGTAACTAACTTTATATTTTTTCATTTTCCCATGGTCTATTTAGAGGAATAAATTATTCCAAAAAATTTTGTTGCAATTATACCACACAATTAAAGTTATATTTTGATTTCAAAAAAATAGTTTATTTTTGGAAATATTTCCTATTTTAGTAAAAATTTTGTAGACTTAATTTATATTTAATATAATAGCAATAAAAAAAACTATTTTTAATAAATAGAAAAAGGAGAACAATTTTTGAAAAAGGAAGAAATAGGATCTTCGTGGATCATAACAGAGTTAGGAGAAAATGTAAAGCGACATTTCAAAACCAATTGATTTGAAGGTCAAATGCAAATTAAATTCACCCAGAATAATGAATTCTTTAGTTGATGCAATAGGAGGTAAGAAGAATGTGGGGAAACCAATTAATATGAAAGAGAAAATAACGGAATGTAGTCTTCAAACTGAACCATTGAGTTAAGAAATCATTCCCCTTGTAAAAATTCTAATTTTTTAGGAACAAATGAATATATTGGAGGAATACAATGACCAGAAAAGGTTTTGAGAAATCTTACTGATTTTTGAAAAAGATCTAGTTAAATTCAGAAACCTATATTCAAAAATAATAGATGATATTTAGTATTGAAACTAAGCCACAAATATTATTTGCAACTACTCATAAATTTAATTTGTGAAAATGAGCAAATTTTAACAAGGAAGAATTGATTCCGTTTGAAAACTACGGTAAAAAAAACTGTTGTGATAAATTGGAAAATGGTAAATTAATTGACACATCTAATTTTGAATCTCTCTCTGGAACAAAAGATTTTGGTTTAGAATCTTTACAAGCCATTCCACTGCCTTTTGAGTTTGCTGGAACAGAAGGATTTTCTGTCGCTGCAGGATTAGATGCTCAAAAAGATTTGCTTGCAAAGAAATTTATAAGATTTTTAATGCAAAAAAAAGTCCAATTAATTTTAAACGGTACAAGTACAATGGCAACAAGAATATCAGCTTTAAATGATCAAAAACCTAAATATCCAAAAGGTTTATTGGCATTACTCAATCTGGCGATCTTATTAAAAAAATACAAGATGACACAAGCCATTCAGTATATACATGGATGTAATATATAACACTGGAAAAAATCTACTAAAAATCTTTATGAACAATATGGTGAAAGTTTTTATAAAAATGTAGCTTGAGATGAAACAAATTTAAAAGTTGATCCTGAAAATAAATTTGATGTTAATGTTTATGTAAAAATTATTCAAAAAACCATAGATGACTTTAATAGAAGAATAAAACAAAGTTAGTAAAAACTAGATGAAACTTTTTTTTAGACAAAATGGTTTTATTGTGGGCTTTATGAAATACAATTTAGATTTTTTATTATATCTATTGTTAAGAAGCCTGCAGTTTTTATTTGATATAATTTTACCAAACATTTTCATGATAACTCTTTGAAGAATATATAATCTTAATATTTTTATGTCAACCCTTTTTTCATTTTTGTTTTATATTGGATTTCAGCTTGTTGGCATAATAATTTTTAAAAATAAAAGTTTAGGGATGGCAATTGGCAAACTCGAAACAGTAGAAAAAAATGGTTTATTTGCCAGTAGAAGTATTTATTTTTACAGATCAATTTTTTCAGTTCTGTATCTTTTCCCATTTTTGGGATGATTATTGATAATTCCTTCTATCATTTCTTTTGTTATTAACAAAGGAATTTCATTTATTGATTTAATAACAAAATCTCAAATTCTTCCAGAGTATAAAGCAATTCATTTCAACAAAATTTTAAGAAATATTAAGGAAGGATAATATGAATTATAAAACAGTTTTTTCTGAAAGGAAAACATATGAATATGTTAAGTATAATAGGTACCAAAGAAAGCAAGTTGTTTTTGAGACAATAAAAGGATGAACATTTCTATCTCCATTATTGATTGTTGCACTTATTTTCTCTACTGCTTCAATCGCATATGCTTTATATTTTTCTTTACATAAGGGTACAGCTGCAGATCATACTTTTGTTGGATTGGAAAATTGAAAAACTTTGTTTAGTGGAGAAATTGGTTTAGGCAAAGTAATTAAGAACACTTTTTTATTTACATTTATTTCTGTTCCTTTAATTTTATTTATAACAATAATACTTGCCTCAATTGTCAACTCCAAATTTGTTAAGAATAAGAAAACGTTTTTAACTATTTTCTTTTTACCTCAAGTAACTTCAGCAATAGCGGCAACATTAGTTTTTAGGAATATGGTTGGGCCTGAACAAGTAATTGACATTGATTATATACTTGATCCTAAAAAGGCAATTTGATTATTAGTAATGATAACTACATGAGGGGGTGTTGCTGGTAACTTAATAACAATAAATACGGCTTTTTCAACTATTGATACCAATCAATATGAGGCCGCAGAGCTTGATGGCGCAAGCCCGTTTCAAAAAATATTTAGGATTACACTTCCTTCTATTATGCCTGTTGTTGCATATTCGCTTTTCATGGCTATGGTTGGTGCTTTTGGTATATTTGCTCAACCCTATATGCTTGCTGGTATAGGAGTTTCCAAAGAGTATATTTATACAATCGTTGCTAAAGCATATGACCTAATAATTCCCGTTTCACCAGGGAGCCTTCCGAATATTGGTTTAGGGATCGCAATGATGTTTTTTGCTGCAATGATGATGGCTCTATTATCAACAATAGCAAATACTATAGCCCCATTAAATAAAAGGAGTATATAGAGATGAAAAGTATTAGAGAAATATCTGAAGAAGAAATAAATTTAAGGAAACTAGAGAATAGTTACAAAAATAAAGAAAAAAAATCTATCATTTCGCTAATATTTGGAAAAATTATTGCCAACGGATTATTAATATGTTGAGCTCTAATTTGCTTATATCCTTTTTTATGAGCACTTTTTTCATCTCTAAGGCCAGTACCTGACATGTTTACTGGAGGGGCTAATATTTTTGAAGATTCTGATAGTTGGTCTTTTTATATATATAAAAGTTTATTTAATGATCCGTCTTTAGAAATGGCAAGATGGTTGGGGAATACAATTATTTTTTCTCTAGTCACAGCAGCATTTAATTGTGTTTTTAATATACTTGCAGGATTTGCTTTAGCTAAAATTGGAATGAAAGGTAAAAAAGCAGTTATTTACTATTTTATGGTTTCGATTATGATTCCAATGCAAGCTACTATAATTCCTACATTCTTAATTGTTTCAAGAATGGGACTGATTCATCCATATTTTGTTTCTGATTCAATGTTTTTTATTGTTTTAGTATTTTCTGGAATGGCAAACATTATAATGGCATTTATGGCTAGACAATTTTTTATGACTCAATCTAATGAGCTTGAAGAAGCTGGCTTAATTGAGGGGTATTCTCCTATGCAGATATTCTTAAAGGTAACAATAAGAAGAATGTTGCCTTTAGTTGCAACTCAATTTGTTTTGGTTTTTATGGGTTCTTGAAATGCTTTTTTGATTATATTGTTATTTGCACAAGGTAATAGTGAAAGGTTGACATTAAACCCAGCAATACTTCAATTGGCTAAATCGTCAATTACAGCATCACTAGGAAGGGCACAAGCTTTGGCTGTTTCAAATTTATCTCTTGCGCCTATGATCTTAATTTATTTTATATCATTAAGAATTCAAATGAGAGGGTTTAAAGGAGGTAATAAATAATATGAAATTTAATTTAGATCCATTATTTTATTTTTTCAAAAGAGAAAAGGAATTAAGTAAAATAAAAAATAATTATAATAATATTTTTAATAAGAAACAAGATGTTTCAAAATTAAAACTAAGTGTTGATAAAGTTTCAAAAGTTTATGAAAATGGTATTAAAGCAATAGACAATATGAGTTTAGAAATAAATGAGGGCGAATTTGTTGTCTTTTTAGGACCTTCTGGATGTGGAAAGACAACTCTTTTAAGAATGATTGCTGGTCTTGAAAAAATATCTGAAGGATACATAAAAATTAATAATGCAATAATTAATTCGACTACTCCAAAAGATAGAAATATTGCTATGGTATTTCAAAACTATGCTTTATATCCTTTTATGACAGTTTTTAATAACATTAAGTTTGGTTTAAAAAATAAAACTCAAAATAATAATATTTATGAAAACATTGAAAGAGAAATTAAAAACAAAAAGAATATAAATTATGAAGAAATTCAAAAATTAAAAGCCAAGATTTCTATTATTAAGAAAGGGCATTCAGATGAAATTGATGAAACTCTAATAGCTAAAAGATTAATTAGAGTAGCAAAAATTAAGAAAGATAATGATGAATTAAAAAGAGCAACTGATAAGCTAAATGCAATTTTATCAATTAAAAAAGAAAGAAAAAGATCGTTTGATTATAAAGTAACAATAAATAACATAAAATCTCAAATTAAGAAATTAAAAATTGAAGGCATTAAAAAAAGAAACAATAATGAAATTAAAAAGTTCATAATTAAAAGAAGAGAAGCTTACAATGCATGAAAAGATTATATTCCAAAAAGAATCGATGACACTTTAAAACTTTTAGGTATAAGTATGTATTCGAACAGAAGACCATCTGAGTTGTCTGGAGGACAGAGACAAAGAGTTGCTCTTGCAAGAGCGATTTCCAAGCAAACAAAATTATTTTTATATGATGAACCTTTATCAAACCTTGATGCTAAGTTAAGAGCAAGAATGAGAAGTGAAATAAGGTCTCTCCATGAAATAATTGGTTCAACTTCAGTTTATGTTACTCATGACCAAATTGAAGCAATGTCTATGGCTGATAAAATTGTTGTTATGAACAAAGGTTATATACAACAAATAGGCACTCCTGAAGATTTAATTAATAATCCTAACAATCTATTTGTTTCTAAATTTGTTGGTAACACAGATGTTAATGTATTTGAAGGACAAAAAGATAAAAATAATAGCATTAGAATTGATAAATTAATTTTTAGGATTTCAAATTCTAAACTTCTTGAAAATATAGATTGAAAAAAGTATAGTAATTTCAAAGTTGTTATTAGGCCTGAAAGTATCATAACAGATAAGCAAATAGTGCCGTATATGAAAAATAACAAATTTAAAGGAGAAGTTCAGAATACGGAGTTTTTAGGAAATAATTTATTGGCAGTTTTAAAAGTAAAAGACCTAGGGAACATCAAAGCACTATTTTCAAGTAATATTAAAGTTAAAAAGGGTGAAATTGTTGAATTTGCAATAGATCCAAATAGAATATTGTTGTTTGAGAATAAATATGGTTATAATATATTAAAAAATCTTGATAAATTTAATGAGATCGCAAGAAAAACATGAATTAATGGTCGTGAAGAAAGAAATAAAAATAATTTAATTTTATATAAACAAAAAAATAAATTATCTATCTTTAAAAAGTTTTTTTACCTAGTGACTCAATCATTTTCTGATTTTGCAAGAGAAAAAATTATGATTTGAAAAAATAAACCAAAAGAAGAAGATTCTTACATAGGTTAGTTGTTATGAAAAAATATAAGATATTTATTCTTCATTTATCTCATACAGATATTGGATACAAAGATACTCAGGGAAAGATAAAATCCTTGCAAGTTCAGAATTTGCTTTATATTTTAAAAACTATTGAAAATTATGATAATTTTTCTTGAAATATTGAATCATTTGGTGTATTAAATGATTTTTTAGTTGAGTACCCTGAATATAAAGATAAATTAGTAAAGTTAGTAAAAAAGAGGAAAATAGGAATATCAACTAATTTTTGAAATTATACAAAAATTGCATCACCTTTTTAATTAATAGAGCTTTTTTACGAGTAAAAAAATTCATTTTAGAAAATAATATAGGTGAATTTGCAAAATCCTTAATTACTAACGATATAAATGGTTTTTCAAAGGAGTGAGCAATAAAAGCATATGAACAAGGGACTAGAAACTTTTATTTTGGTTTACATTGGTCTCACGGTTATTTTCCCGCTTGAAAAAAACAAGAACCATTCTATTGGCAATTAGATAAGTCAAGAAAAATTTTAGTTTGAATTGGTGACCAATATGCCGTGGGCAATAATTTTGGAATTGTTCCGGGGCCGATTTCTGATTATATAGCGTCTGATGGAAAAACAGCCGGTTTTAATATTAAACAACAGATAGAGCTTGCTAACACAAGAATGAAAGACTTGATTGAGCAATTAGAGGCAGATAATTATAAGTTTAAGTCTATACCTATAACTGTTTTAGGGACTGGAGCTGATAATGATCCAATTAATTATGAAATTCATGAAAGAGTTAAATTATTGGAAAAAGAATGAGCAAAATTTGGTATAGAGAGTATTAAAGTAACCACTTTACAAGAATTTTTTGATGAAATAAAAAAAGAAAATTCTAATTAATTCCTACTTATAGTGGTGAATGACCCGATTGGTGATCAGACGGTGCTGCTTCAAATCCATTTGCTTTAAAGGCTTTTAAAGAAGCCCAGAGAACTTATGAGGTTTATTTAAAATTAGGAAATAAAGAAATATTATCAATTGAAGACAATCTTCTTTTGTACTTCAGAACACACATATGGCACAGAATGAAGTACATTCAAACCTTATTCTTTTTATAATAAACAAACAGAAGAACTCAAAAAACCTTTGCACTAAAAGCTTTGGAAGAAGTGAAAAATTGTAATGGATAAAGAGTTAGAATATAAATCATCTAAGTTTTAAACGAAGATATTTTAAAAATAGAACTATTGAATCCTACAAATGCAAGTATCTTTAAAAAGAATTAATCTCAAAAGATTTTTTGGTGTTATTGAACTCTCTAAATTTTTACTAAAAGATACAATAATAAAAGATGGGAATGGAAATGTGATTCCATATTCTATAAATGTTACAAGGCACCTAGGAACCCTAATTGAACTGAAAAAGATATAATAATCCATGTTTTTTTAGAAGCAAATGAAAAGAAAAATATTAATATAAACTTCAAAAAAAGGGAAAAATAAAGTTTTGAAAATTGCTAATCAGTATGAGACAAAATATGGAGAAATGCCAGATGATATTATCAACATTCAAAACAATAAGAGCATTTCTTATTATAATGGATTTTTAAAAACAAAATATGTAAAAATGATTTTTAAAGATAAAGGTTTAATGAGTTTCAAATATAAGAACAAAGAAATAATAAATTTCAAAAATTTTACTCCTTTGAAGTATGTTGATGTGCAGGACAATGATTATTTTTGTTCAATACAATAAAAGAGAAGAATCTGGAAGAAATATTATAAGCAAAGATTCAGTAAGAAAAAGAAGGATCATATATAAAACATTATATAAATATAGATGATGATAATAAAAACGTTGAAGTCTTAATTTATTATGAATTACATGGTTGTCAATTCTTTAGAGTAAGATATAGTATATCAAATTATGATCCCTTTGATAGAAATTGCAATAGAGTTGTTAAATAATCCGACTTGGTCAAATGAAACACTATTTTTTTTCTATGCCACATAAGAAATATAAAGTTGAGTATGGTTCTTTGTATGAAGTAAACAAGGATCAAATTCCGGGTTCGTTAATAAATTATCATTCATTGAATGAAGGTCTTGTTTATGATGATTTTAAAATAAATTTTTTAGATTCTTCATTAATTTACACCGGACCATTAATATTCTTCAAAATAGATTGGCTCATGATCCTAAAATAAATAATAATATTTTAAAGAACACTATGCAATATTAACCACAAACAATTGGAATACTAATTTTAGTTTAGATCAAGGTGGTTTTCATGAATTTAGATTTGTCTTATCGCCAATTTCAAATAAAGAATTAGTTGTCGAAGAATTATTCGCTCAAGCTATTGAATTGCCAATTAAAAGAAATTAGTATTATTAGAAAGGAAATATAATAAAGTATGAAAAAATCATTAATGTCATACACACTTCACACACAGATATAGGTTATACTGACAATCAAGTAGAATTCTTACAAACCATATTAACTATATAAAAACAATAATTAGCAATTTTCTAAAGATAACACAAAATTCTATAATTGAAAGTGAGTTTGTGAATCTTTCTATATTGTTGAAAAGTTCTTTGAAGAAGCATCTGAAATTGAAATTGATCAATTTATTTCATTAGTTAAAAGAGGGAATATATCCATTTCTGCATCATATTTAAATTTATCTGAATTGGCAAATCATACTTTGTACAACGAAAAACTAAAAAAAATAGTCAAAAAGATGAAGGAGTATAATGTTAATTTATCTTCTGCTATTTGTAATGATGTTAATGGTTTTTCTCTCGGGTATGCAAGATCCTTAAAAGAAAATGAAATTAATAATTTATATTTTGGACTTCACACCCACCATGGTATGTTCCTGCTTATAGAAAGCAATCTCCATTCTTTTGAGAAGTCAAAAATGGTGAAAAAATTTTAGTTTGAATTGGTGAACATTATATGATGGGTAATAATCTTGGTTTAGTTGATGTTGCTTTTGGTAATTATGTTACTCAGTCAGATTTTGAAGAAGGTTTCTTTGATGAGGAAAAGCAATTAAGTGAAGCATATAAAAGAATAAAAATGTATTTGCAAAAATTAGAAGAAGATAATTATTCTTTTAAAAATATACCAATATCAGTATTGGGAGAGAATATAGATAATGCCCCATGCAATTTCAATATCATAAATAGAATTAATAAGCTAAATAAGATATTTAAAAATGATGATGTTCAGTTTAAAATGGTAACTCTTGAAGAGTTCTTTAATTCAATAAGAAGAGAAGATAAATTTATTCCAACATACAAGGGTGATTGACCCGACTGATGAACCGATGGATCTGGATCAACACCTAAATCTGTAAGAATTTTTAGACAAGCTCAAAGAAATTATGATTTTATTAATCAATTAAAAATTAGTGATTCTAATTTAGATGCTTTAGAGGAAAACTTGCTTTTGTTTTCTGAGCATACTTGGGGTGCGTGAAACTCAGTTGAAAATCCATTTGGTTTTTGAACACATGAACTTTCATTTGTAAAAGAGAGTTACGCTTCTAGCGCGCTTTTAATATCCAATAATATAATTGATAATTATTTTGATAGGACTATTTTTAAGTTAAGGAAAGATAATAAAATATTCTTAAAATTAACTAATTTTAACAAATCGAATTTGCCAATACTAGTAAACCTAAATAAATATTTATCTGGTTGAGAAACAAATGAGATGAAGAAAGGTTTTATAGTTAAATCTAATAATAAAATTTTAAAATCATTTTCTTTGAGCAAAAAATATATAAATATTGAAAATAAAATTTATTATTTTGTTATTTCAGATCCTACCTTTTATCAAAAAATTGAAATTAAAATTGCAAAAGAAAATAATAAAAAAGATAAAATGACTACTAGAACGACAACTCTTGCAGCCAATGGAATTGATGACGTTTATGGACCTAATAGTCAAAAATCACTAATTATAAACAATAACACATTTGAAAATAATTTTATCTCAATTAAATGAAATGACAAAATAATTTTTTCTATTTTTGATAAAAAAGAAAATAGGGAACTTTTAGATGGATCTTTAGAGGGTTTTTTTACTCCAATTTATGAACTTAGCGAAATCCCATATGTTTCAGATTTTATGAATTTCAACAGAAGGGCTTCAGGTAGAAATAGAAAATTAAAAAATGTTAAAAGATATTTTGGAAAAATAATTAATGCTGATGTTGAGATTGCTAATGATGAGATTACAATCATAAACTTTCTTTTTAGTGTTAAAGGAATCAAATATTTAAAATGACATTAAAGATTTTGAATCATTCTAACATTATAGACATAGCTATAAAATTAATTAAAAATCCTGAGTGATCATTAGAGAACTTATACTTCTCATTACCATTTTTGAAAGATAAAATATTTTTGAAAAGGGAGAATTATTTCAACCTTGAATTGATCAAATTCCTGGTAGTTTAATTGATTATTATTCAATTCAAAATGGAATTGTTATAGAATCAAAAAATAATAGAAAAATTTTGATATCTTCAATGGATAATAATTTATTCTGAACAGGACCTCTTGAATATCAAAATAGATTTTTAGCACATGATAAAAATAATGATATGAAAAAACCCAATCTATATGTTTGGGCAATGAATAATGCTTGAGAAACAAATTTTAGTGTCGATTTATCTGGATTCCATGAGTTTAGATTTAAAATTGCACTTACTAGGAATGAAGGTAATTCTAAAGAAGATTTACAACTCTTAAATAAAATATATGACATTTCACGAGTGCTAGAGTAACTTTGCTGAAAAATAAAAAAAAGGCAATTATTAATGAACTGTTATATTGATATAGGAGGCACTAATATAAGAATTGCTGTCTATAATAACTCAATAGAAATCAAAAAGTCTTTTTTAATAATAATGCTAATAGTTTTTTTAAAATAAAATCTATTTTAGAAAAATTATTGGTGGAATTTAAAATTAATAAGACAGTTGTTGGAATGTCGGGATCTACAAACTATCCAAAAAAGTATAATGTGAAATCTTCCCAATTTACCTGGTTGATGAGGAATTAATTTAAAGAAAGTTTTATTTGAAATAACAAAAGCCAAAAAACATATTTTGAAAATGATGCATGTTTAATGGCAATAGCAAATCACAATTTACTTAGTAATAGTAAAAAAAGATATTACTGAATTTCTTACAATTTCAGTTGAAAGGGACTAATAAAAATGAACGAGTAATCTTCAAAATTAGCTATAATAATTTTATATGACTAGAAATAAAATATTGAATTTTATTATTGAATCGATCCAATGAGGTGATAAATTAGGTGGTGAACAATTTTATTCTGAAAAAGCTTTAGCGATCAAGTTTGGCACTTCTCAATCAACAGCTAAAAATGCTCTAAACATTGCTGAAGGAATGGGGTTGCTTTCTTCGCAAAAAGGCAAGCAAAGAATAGTCTTGGATTTTAAAAGAAATGTTTTTATAACAAAATATTTTAAAAATAATATTAATAACAAAGATTTTTTAATAAAAAGAATTAAACAAAATAAAATTGAAAAGAATGATCACGATATATTTGAAAATCACTTCAATTTTCCTTTAAAGAATATTATGGTAATAGATTTAACATATAAAAACGAATGAATTGGGAAATTTTATTCTTCGACGCCACATAATGAATTCTATAAATGTTTCTTTAATGATTTCTTTAAACTTTCTTGAATTTCTTAAAAAAACAAGCTTAATCATTAACAAAATAAATAAAAAAACATTTTTTGGTGAAGATGAAAACATATGGACAAAAAGGTACTTGCTTAACCAAAATGAAGAAATTATCGAGGAAGGCCTTTTGATTATTGATCCTAAAAATTATGTAAGAGAGAGAAAAATGGAATTTTACTATAAAAAAACAAGATAAACAGTTGTTAATGCTATCTTGTTTTTAAATTTTTAAGTTTTTATTAAAAATTTGTTAATTCTGGTCTTTGATCCGATGTAGCTCCAAAAATAACTTTTGCTTTGTCTCAATCTTTTGAAGCATTTAATGCAACTCTATATATATCATTGTTTGGATCATTTATTTGTTCAAAAACTGTTCTATCAGAAGTTGTGTCTATACCTCCACTTGTGTTTAAAAATGATGATAATGATGTTCCTTTAAATCCATCATTTCCAAATACACCTTTAGCCATTCCGACGAACCCTTCGGCCAAACCTTTAATATTATTGGCTCCCTTTGTTGCTTTTGCGCCATCGACACCATAAATTGCTTTAATTGATTCTAGTGTAGCAACTTTAGTATCTTTAAGGGAAGATGTAATAAATAATTTTCCATCTGTTCCAAATACTTCGGATTGGTCGGCGTCAACTCCAATAACTTTGGTTTTAGAGTTGTTAACTCCTTTTATTGCATCAACCATAGAACCAACTTGACCTCCAGCAACAGGATAAACAACATCTACTTTTTTATCCAATAAAGTATTTGATTTCGTTGTTGATTGAGAACTAGGTACAAATCCACCTGTGAAACCATTTTGAGCACCATTTCAACCAATAAATGAAATTTTATGATTTACATCTTTAGCTAGTTTTGTGTTATAGTAGGCAATTCCATGAATATAGCCAGAAATCATATGTTTTATTGGTGAGTAGGGTGCTCCTCCAAAAGATCCAACTTTTAAGCCTCCGTCAGAAGAGTAATCTGCATAATTTTTACTTAAATATATTCCGGTTGCTACTCCTGTTAAAAATGCTGCTTGTTCAGCTTTAAAAGCAACGGTTGTTACATTTTTATTTGGTTTTTTAGGTTGGAATTTATCATCAACAACTATTCCATCAATACCAATAAATTCTCTGTCTTTGTACTTTTCAGCATAATCCTTAGAATCAAAAATGATGGGTATTGGAAACCAACTCCAAGAATAATATATCCTCCTGCTTGTAACGCTTTATTCGTAACTTCTTTTGCAGTAGGAATAGTACTATTTGGTGCTTTTATTTCACCATATTCTTTAAGTTTTGCAATTGATTTTTTTGCTTCCATTGACCCATCATATCCGCCTTGTAAGAAACCTTTATCATCATGTCCTACGCTTCCTACAATCATGATTACTGAATCTTTTTTATTTGCATCAAAATTAAGACCTCCTGAAGCACAAGCTACTATTGAACTTACTGGTGCTACCAATGATCCTATAGATGCTAAACTAAGCATAATTTTTTCTTTCATAATTTTTTCTCCTTTTTATTCAATATTTTTAAAATATAAATGGAATTGTAATTATGTATATTGTGAATAAAAATGCAAAAATATACATATTTAAATTTATTTTTTTTCAATTTCCACTTGCCATTTCAAATAAGACAAATGACACAATTCCAAAAGCCATGCCATTTAGTATAGAGGAAGTAAAAATTGTAATTATTAAAAGTATGAATGATGATGATGCAATAGCAGGGTTAGACCATTTTATTTTTTTAGCATTTGTCATCATCATGGAACCAACATACATTAATATTGGTGCCGTTACAAATTGGTGATTAAATAAAGGTTGCAATATTGGATACATTGGAATACTTATTAAAAATAAAATTCCAATAATTATTGACGAAAAACCTGTTCTTGAACCCGCTGCTATTCCAGCATTTGATTCTAAGAATCCTCCTGTTGGAGACGTTCCAATAACACCAGCCATACTTGAAGATATTCCAATCCCTATTAATGCTTTTTTAGAACCCTTAATTTGATTTTTTTCATCCTTTAAATTTGCCATCTCGCCTATTGAAACAATTATTCCTGATGAACCACTTAGAGTCATAAATATAAGTGCTAGCAAGGAAGGGTAGATTGCAACTTTTGTAATTGCTTTTGGAATAGATGTTATTCCTTTGCCAAATACATTTCCAAATTTATTAAAATCTGAATAATTAAATTTCATGTCACTAAAAGAACTTAATCCATGATTTGCATTATTGGGTATTATTTCACCAAATATAATTCCAACAAAAGCCATACTAATAAGTGAAATTAATATTGACATTTTTACTTTAGCTATTGTTAAAATAAATGTGACAAATATTCCAATTCATGACAGTAAGACTGTTATTTTTTAATATCTCCTAATTTAAAACCAGTAGATGTTATTGATGCTATACCAGAACCTTTTAAACCAACGAATGATAAATATATTCCTAAAGAAATTACAAAAGCATATTTAATGGATTGTGGGATAGATTTAATGAATTTATCCAATACACCAGTTAATGCCAAAGCGGTAAAGAAAACACCATTTATTATTACAACTGAAAGAGCAATAGTTCAATCTAAATTAAATTGTTTTATCATTGTTGAAACAAAAAATATGTTTGACCCCATTCCTGGTGCTATTCCAATTGGAATATTTGAAAACATTCCTACTAGTATTGAGCCAAAAGCAGATACTATTGCTGTTGCAACAAATACTCCACCATAGGGCATTATCTTATTATTTTCACTTAATATGTTTGAGTTAACTGGAAGTATATATATATCATTGCAAAAAAAGTTGTAATACCACCAATGATTTCTTTTTTAATGATGTCTTTCTTGATAGAAACTCAAACTTCTTATAAATTAATTGCAACATCAAGTGCTAATTCCATCATTTCAGTAAAGGAAGTCTGTCTCTCTTCTGCGGATGTAACTTCTCCAGTTAATGCGTGGTCACTAACAGATAGTATTGTTAAAGCTTGTTTATTGAATCTTTCGGCATTTGTATAAAGCGCTATTGATTCCATTTCAATTCCGATTACATTTTGTTTTTGAATACTTTCTTTATATGTTTTTGTAATTTTCTTCTCTTCTATAAAAAGCATCTGAACATGAGATTTTTCCGAAAAATATTTTATTTGCAAAATTTAATTTGTTAAAAGATTCTTTCACTTTATTAATTAATTTAGGACTACCTTTTAATTCCTTTTTATCAACCCCCATAACTGCTTTATAGTAAGTGGATTCAGTAATAGCTGTTTCTCCAATAATAATATCATATAGTTTAATGCCATGGCTTAGTGCAGCTGTAGAACCAATTCTTATAATATTATCAACATCATAAAATTCAAATAATTCTGATGAGTATATTCCCATTGATGGAATTCCCATACCAGAACCCATGATTGTTATTTCTCTCTCTTTATAAAAACCAGTAAAAGCATACATACCACGGACTCCATTAACTTGCTGAACATCTGATAAATATTTTTCAGCGATAAATTTTGCTCTTAATGGGTCTCCTGGCATTAAAACAGTTTTTGCAATATCATTTTTTAAAGCATCATTGTGAGGAGTTAGCCCTTTATATTTTTTATTCATTTTATCCTTTCTTTAATTTGTTCTTATTTTTTTATATGGCTTTCCTAAAGCTTGTGGAGAAGCCATTGTTTTTGATGATGCAATCATAATTACAATCGAGAATACAAATGGTAATGTTTGCAAAAATTCTTTTGGAATTTTATTTAATCATCCTATTTTAAATTGAGTTTGTCCGACTAGAGCAAACACGGTAAGTAGTGAAAATAGTATTGTTGCAAGTCCAACATAGCGAACTTTTCACTGTCCAAATATTAATATTCCTAAGGCTAGAAATCCATATCCTTGGACACCACCATAGAATGTTCCACCTAAGTATTGGACAAAGAATCCTCCTCCAAGTCCAGCAAGAGTTCCAGAAATTGCTAGTGCTTGATATCTTTTTGATATAACATTAATTCCAACAGCTTCAGCCGCTGTTGGGTTTCTCCGACAGTTCTTAATCTTAATCCTCAGGCGGTCTTTTTTAACAATCATCATGCACCAATAAAAATAGTAAGTGAAGGTATTATTAAAATTGAAATATTTGATCCTATACCATTATTTGTAAACCCCATGATTGTGTATCCTGAAGCCACTTGTCCTGGCCTTGGTCCTATTTGATATGTATTTATAATAAATAACGCAACTCCCGATATTAATAAATTAATAGCAGTTCCAGAAATAATTTGGTTCCCCCTAAGTGTTATTGAGACAAATCCATGTAGCATTGCTAATACTGCCCCAAAAATTCCTGCTAGTATAAATGAAATTATTTGAGAATTATTTCCAGCATTTTTCATTAATACACCAGAGATTGCTCATATCAAAGCACCAGCTGACATTATTCCTTCAATCCCAATATTAATTATTCCTGATCTCTCTGAAAATAATCCCCCAAGGGCAGCAAGTCCTAATGTTACTATTAAACCAATTGTAGTAGTTACAAATAATTCCATTACTCGTTACCCCTTTTCTATAAATCTTGTTTTCAACTTCATCTAAATTAATAAGAAGTTTATCTTTTAAGTCTTTTCTAGATTCATTTGACTTATTTTTTATTTTTTTTAACTTCTATAGAATAATCTTCTGAATTATTTTTGGCAATTTTTATTTTTTCTTTTTAAAGATTTTCTTTCAATGCCTATTTTTTTCTTAAAATCAATCATTAATAAATTGTATTCTTCATTGTATTGATTATTTTGAATTTTCTTACTATTGTATTCTTTTAACTTTCTTCCAAAAGTTGATTTCTCATTATATTTATTTTGAATATTTTTAATTCTTGATTTGTATTCACTTCGAATAATTTCAATACTCTTTTGAGATTATTGTTGTTTTTCTTGATTTTCTCTTTTTGTAATTTAGAAATTAAAAATTTCTTTTCAACACTAAGATTATCGATTTTTTCATATAATGCGCCTAAATATTTATATAGTTTCTCATTGTATACATTTATTTCTTTATTGTAATTTTTATTTAATATTTTTATAGGTTTTTATTCTTTGATTTAAATTGTTTTTTTTGAATATTTATTTTTTTGTTAATTTCTTTTTCTTTTGAAATTAACTTATTTAATTCATCTTCAATTTCATTTCTTGAAATGCCTTTTAAATCATTATTACGAGATATAAAAAGGTTTTTTTCTGATTTTTTAGCAGTTCTGTATTTTGCTCTTTCCTTTTTAACCTCTTCAGAAGTCATCCTAATATAAAGTAATCAAAACATTTTAATGGGTCTAAATCTAATAAAAACAATTGATATTGCAATCATGTATATAATAAAACCATTCATTAACGAAAGTACTTCTTTAGGAATATCTGGATGTACAATTGATGCATAATCGGCACCTGAAGTTATTATTGCTCAAAAATAGAGAAGCTGGAATTAATCCTAATAAACTATTAAATGATATTAAAGCAACAGAAATACCTTGAAAACCAATTCCTGGCAAACTTTGGCTTGTGGAGTATGACATTGTTCCAAACTTGCCAAGGTAATTTACTCCCGCCAATGCTCCAGCAGCCAATCCCGATAAGGCCATACCAAAAGCTAATTGGAAAGTTATTTTTATTGCCGCATATCTTGATGCATTTTGATTCTGACCAACAGCTTTTAAAGCAAATCCAAATTTAGTAAAATTGAATAAAATTAATGCTCCAATTAAAAGAAATGATGCAACAATAATTGCAGGAGTTGCAATGCTATCGCCTATCATCATTCTAGATGCATTAGCGATAGGTTTTGTTGTTCCAAATGAATCAGTTCAATTATGATCTGGTTTTAATAAATATTGAGATATTCAAAAGAATATTCAATTTATTAAAATTGTTGAAACAACTTCATGAATATTAAATAATGATTTTAATACTCCCGAAATAGAAGCTGCTATAGCTGAAATTAACATACCCAAAACAAGAATTAATGGTCATGGTAAAGAAGTTTTAACTGCAAATATCATCATAGTTACACCCGAAATTAACATTTGTCCACCAATTCCAATATTGAATAATCCAGATTTAAAACCAACAATTATTGATAGTCCTGCTAATATAAACATCGTAAAATAAATTAACATTTGATTTACTGATTCCTTATTTCTTGTTGCTCCATTCAATATATCTCAGAAAACAGAAATTGGGTTTGAACCCTTTATAACTATTAAAATTGATGTAAGTATTAAAGCGAATGTAATGGCTAATAAAGATTGTTTTCATTTTGTTGCTATACTCTTTTCTTATCAGAGTATAAAGCGTTTTTAAATATATATTTTAATTCGCTTAATAATATCATTATTATTTAACTCCCGCCATTCATTTCCCTATTTTTTCTTTAGTAATTCCTTTTGCATTAGAAACCTTAATTAACTCACCCTGGCTAAGAACTGCTATTCTATCTGCCAAGGCCATAACTTCATTTAATTCGTATGAAACAAGAATTACAGCATTGCCCTTTAACTTTTCTTCAATTATTTTTTTGTGTATAAATTCTATAGCTCCAATATCTAATCCTCTAGTTGGTTGAAATAAAATTATTACCTTGTGTTTTCTTGTCATTTCTCTACCAAAAATAAATTTTTGTTGGTTGCCGCCTGATAATTCTCCAATTATGGTCGAGCCACCCATAGAACCCTTACATCAAATTCTTTTATGATATTTTTTGTTAATTCAATTTTTGGTCCCCTTCTAAGGAAGCCTAAAAATTGAAATGGTCTTTTTCTAAAAGTTTGAAGAATAACATTTGTAAATAATGTTTCATTTTTAACATGGCATACTTATATCTATCTTCAGGGACAAAAGAAAAATCATTATCATATCTTGATTTTATATTTCCGTTCTTTAAGTCTATAATTTCATTATTTTTAGATAGTAATTCAATTCTTCCTTTACTCCATTTTTGGAGACCAAATATCGCATTTATTAATTCTGATTGCCCATTTCCTTCAACTCCAGCAATTGCTAATATTTCTCCTTCTTTAACATCTATTGAGAAATTTTTTAATCCTAGTATTTTTGGATTAGAATGATGTTTCACTGAAAGATTTTTAATTGAAAGTAGATTCCTACCAAATTTAATATCATTATTATTTTTACATGAACAAGCTTTCTTCCAACCATTAATTCGGCCATTTTTTCAATTGATGTTGTTTTAACCTTTACAGAACCAACAACTTTACCTTTTCTTATAACAGTTGCTTCCTCTGCAACATTTTTAACTTCTTGAAGTTTATGAGAAATAAAAATTATTGTCTTGCCCTTTTTCTTAAGATCTAGAAATAATTTTAGTAATCCTTCGATCTCTTGTGGAATCAACATTGCTGTTGGTTCATCGAATATAAGAATGTCAGCTCCTCTATACAACATTTTCATAATTTCAATTCTCTGTTGCATACCAACAGAAACTTTTTTCACTATTGCATTTGGATCAATTTGTAAATTATATTTTTTTGAAATGTTTAAAAGTTTTTGGGAAGCCCTTCTATAATCAATTGGCATTAAAGATTTTGATTTTTCATCTCCTAAAATAATATTTTCAAGTATTGAATGATTTTGAACCAATTGAAAATGTTGATGTACCATACTAAGTCCAAACTCATTTGCAACATTTGGATTTGAAATATTAACTCTTTTCCCATTTATATGAATTTCACCCGATGTGGGCATCAAGAGTCCAAATAGTTGATTCATTAATGTTGATTTTCCTGCCCCATTTTCTCCAACTATTGCATGAATAGTCCCTTTTTTAACTTTAAATGAAATATTATCATTTGCAATAGTGTTACTAAATTTTTTTGTAATTTTTTTAGTTTCTATTGCATATATATATTTCACTATGTTCCTCCCTTCAATAAAATTATAAAATATTGAGGAGCATAAGTTTGAAATTAAAACTAAAATATAGTTAACTATCTTTTATGAAAATATTCTTTTATTTATATAAAAATCTGAGCAAGTATTCATAATATATATAATTATTATACGTTTGATACAATTTTAGCCATTTCAACAGGCAATATTAATCAACCAATTTCAATTATTAGAATTAATGATTCTGATGCTTTTAATATTGTTTATAAAATTTCTTTAGGAAAAGAAGGCAAAGACAAAAAAATCATAGATGGCTTTATTAAAAATAAAAAAGAGATTATAGATGAATTATTAGTTTCTTTATTTAAAGGACCTAATACTTTTACGGTGAAGATATTGTCGAAATTAATGCTTATGGAAGTGTTGTTAATTCAAATAGTACCTTACAATTAATTTTAGCAAATGGTACAAGATTAGCTATTGAATAAAAAGTTTGAAAGTATAAAATTATAACTAATAAAAAGACTGCTAATTATGATAATAAAATATTAGTGATCTTTAACGTTCTTAAATATCTTTATATATTCATATGCACCAATTAAAGCGGAATTATCACCTAAATTAGTAAATTTAAATTTTAAATTCTCTAATTTAACTTTAAAATTTGTTTTTCGCTCTTTTAACTACTTCATTGATATACCATTTATTATTTCTCCATCAAAAAACCATAAAATTAGGACTTATCATTGAGATTGAAGAAGCAACGGCATTTGGCAATACATCAATAACTTTGTTAATTACTCTTGTTATATTTTTATCTTTTTTATACATTTTTCTACTAAATGTATGTTATTGGTTTTGTTTATTCTCCTATTTATTACTTTTCAGTTAAGAAAATGAATTTATCAATTTCAGGAAGAGGAGATAACTTTAAATTATTTACTAAAACAGATTCCAAAGTTAAAAAAGAATATGGATCATCAACTTTATATTTCAATGTAGCATAATGTCTAGGGTTTATTTTTGTATAAGGATATAGATTTCTACCTTAAATTAAATCCTTAAGAACTTTATTTTCTTTGGGCCTACCATATCAATTTATAAATATATCTATAATAAGCAATTCAGATATTTTAGAACTCAAGGCTATTATTCTTTCTTCTTGATCAAGGCTTCTAAAAAATAGGACTGTTTCATTTTTTCTTATTTTGATACTTCTATTTGCCGTTATTATAATTAAGTGAATGCTATGCTTTTCAAATATGTTTCTTAATATATTAAATTCTTTTGTAAATAATGATTTGCTAAAAATCACTAGTGCATTTTTTTCTTCACCATTTATAAATTCAAAAATATTGTGAAATGATTTTATATTATTTGATGGTTTACCTAAAATATTAAGAGCATATGAAAATTGCTTTGCTGCTAAATTCGAAGAGCCCACACCATGTGTGTAAATTTTGACATTATTATCAATTACTTTTTTTATTTTTTCAAATTGTAATATATCAATGTCAGATACTGTTCGATCAATAGTTAATTTATAGCTTTTGCTAACATTAGAAATATAATCTGTGATTTTATTTGGTTGGTTAACTAATGTGGATTCTTCGCTATTGACTATTTGCGAAGAAACTCAGTTTTGCATTTTTTAAAATTTATAAAGCCTAGCTTCCTTGTTGTTTTGCTAATTGTGCTAGGACTAACAAAAGACTTTTTAGCGACATCATGAATTGAGCAATTTATAAATTCCTCTGAATTATTTTCAATGTAATCAATTAGGCTTTTTCCAGAGTTAGTTAATTTTATTTCTTTTTTATAAAATAAATTTCTTTTCATATAATAATATTATACTTTATTGAAATAAAATTTCTATTATTTATTTATAATCTAAAATTTAATTTTATACTACTATAATATATTTGTGTAAAAGATTCATTTTACACATTATTAAAAGGGAGGAAAATTAGATGAAAGTTAAAAAAAATAAATACAGATAAAATGGTTAAAATTATTTCCAAAATTGGACAACAAAGAGAACTAAATACGATTAGAGATACTTTTGCACTATTGCTACCACTTGTTATAGCTGGAGCTATAGGAATTATCGGAATTACTTTCTTTTTTGGAGGATGAGGCTCTCAATCAGTTTCAATTTTAGGATGAATTGCTAAAGCTTCAGGTGGAATTAAAGATACAGGAAATGCATCATGAGAGTTTATTGGGACATGAAAAGAAGTTTCATTAAATGGAGTTCATGTTTTTAAGGTTTCTTTATACTGCAACCTTTGGATGAATATCAATTTATGTTGTTTTTATTATTGGTTACACATATTCACAAAAGCTAAATTCTAAAACTCCTATGTTAGGAGGAATGATATCATTGGCATCATTTTTAATATGTGGTGGGCATAACTCATTCTTCTTTGGAGCAAATGGAATGCTTGGAGGAATATTAATTGGATTCCTTTCAACCTATATTTTTACAAAGTTGCAAACTTTTAAAAAGTTAACAATAAGAATGCCTGAAGGTGTTCCGCCGGCAGTAGGTCGTTCATTTTCTGCTTTATTTGCAATATTAATAACTACCCTAATTTTTGCACTTTGAAATTATATATTTTGAGTTGGTGGTAATTATGGAGTAGTAAATTTATTAGATAAAGAAAATAAATGGTATTGTCAAGTAATAGTATGTCATTTTAGGAATGTTTTTTAAAGGTTTTACTTCACCATTTATCTCATTTGTAGGAAGCAAAAATGCTGGCTTTGGAATTTTATTAATTTATACATTTGCTTATGGATTTTTCTGATGATGTGGTATTCATGGTGGCAGCGTCCTAAGCGGTATATTTTATCCTATTTGATTTGGTTTAATTATTCAAAACTCTGAAGCAGTTGAATTTTATGGGAGTTATGAAGCAGCAAAGCAAGCTGGCAAACTTGCTATAGCAAATTGAGCTTTTATTGAGCAATTTATTTTGTTAACAGGGTGAGGAACAACGGGAATGTTAATTTTAGGTTCAGCTATATTTTCAAGAAATCCTATTTGAAAAAAAATTAATAAAATAGCAATACCTGCAGGAATTTTAATATAAATGAACCAGTAACATATGGCTATCCCATAATGTTTAATCCTATTTTGGCAATTCCCTCGCTTCTGGCTTGTCCTTTAGCTGGGACTATTGCCTATTTATCAACTAGTCTAGGACTTGTAAGGACAACTTATATTTATGTTCCGTGAGCATTACCAGCACCTATCGGTCCTCTTTTAAGCACTGGTATGGATTGAAGATCAATAATTGTTGTACTTATAATTTTGTAGCTATATTTTTTCTTTACTTGCCTTTTTATTTTTATTGATAATAGATTATTGAAAAAAAATAAAACTGAAATGGTTGATTCATTCAAAGATAAAATTTTTAAGAAATATTTAAAAGCTAAAAATTAAATGAAAACAAATCAAATAAAGCATTTTGAAAGAGTATTTAATCAGCTTGACAAGAAAGAGATACAATTCAATCCAATTAGAGTTTAAAAGGAATTTCTCAATTAGAAAAAAAATAAAAATTAGGGATCAATATCAATCATGAAATCTTGTTATTAATTACATAAGTCCAATAGATAAAATAGAAAGCGCCTATTTTTCTATTAAAAATAAAGTGCGTAAAATAGTTGGTTATACCGAATTCAGCAAAATAGAAATTTCAGTAGTTTTTTAAAGAATTCATTTTAAATACAAAAATTGTTTTTAGAAAAAATAAAGTAATTTTTTTAAATTGTTTTAAACATATTTTGCCTTTAAAAATTAATTCTACAAAAGGACTTATCGTTAAAAAAAGTTCTAACAAAGGATTCTAAAAGAAAATATAAAGAAATGAAAGGATCACTAGAGTAATATGGGTTTATTTTTAATAATATTATTTTTAGTTTTAATAACTTTGGGACCTTTTTATTGGTGATTTAGAAATATTTATAGACACTTTTATAAAAAGGCAACGCCTCAATGAGACAGAAGTATAAAAATGAGTTTGAATTATTACAACTATCATAGGAATAATCATTGGGTTTTCAGCAATTTTTTTTATAAAAAAAGGAGATTAAATGAAAGTACAATTTTCAAATAAATTTGTTTTTGGTTCAGCTTTCTCTGGACCACAAACCGAAGGAAATAAAAATAAGAAAGGAGATCATATTTTTTGATAGAGATTTTGAAATAAATCCTACAGATCATTTTGAATCAAAATATGTTTTTAAATAATTTTATGATAATTTTAAAGAAGACATAAAATTAGCAAAAGAAATGGGTTTAAAGGAATTAAGAACCTCTATTCAATGATCAGATTAATGCCAGATGGAAAGTCGGTTGATGAAGATGCTGTAAGGTTTTATAATGAAGTAATTGATGAAATGATTAAGAACAATATTATTCCATCTTTTGTTTTACATCATTATGACATGCCAACTTGAGCACAAGATATGGGGGGGTGACTTTCAAGGGATGTTGTTGAAAAATTTGTTGTATTATGCTGAAAAAGCATTTTCATTATTTGGCGATAGAGTAGTCAAATGATTTACATTTAATGAGCCTCAGTGTGTTCCTTGAGATGGTTATATAAATTTAAAAAATCCACCATTTATAAAAAGATGCGAAAAAAGCAATTCAAGTACAATGAAACTCATTAATTGCGCAATCATAAATGTGTTGCGCTTCATAAAAAAATGAACTTAGAAAGCAAATATGGTGTTATTCTTGTTCTCTGCGTATCCATGCCGGCAAAGAATACAAAAGAAGATATTGAGGCTGCAGAATTAATGGATATGTTTAAGTGAAGATGTTATGCAGATCCCATCTTTAATGGAATATATCCTAAAAAATTCGAAGATAAATTAAATGAAGTAGGCATTAAATTTAAAGAAGAAGAAGGCGATAGAGAACTTATTAAAAACAATCCAGTCAGTTTTTTTTGGTTTAAATTATTATTATCCTTCTTGAGCAAAAGCTCCATCTAAAGATATTCAAAATAAAAAAATTGATGAAAATGGTTTGCCGATCATGTTCGAAAAACTATAAGCCCCCATATACAATAATGAACTCGTCAAGAGATTGGATAATTTTTCCTTATGGTATTTATTATTCAATAATGAAAATAAATAAACTTTATGGAATAAAGTTGAAATTTATATTACAGAAAACGGGATGGGTGTTCAGAATGAATATGTTTTGAAGATGGGGATGGAAAAATTCAAGATGATTATAGAATTGATTTTTATAAAATGCATTTATATTATGTTGCAAAAGCTATAAATGAAGGAGCAAATGTAAATGGTTTTCATACATGGGCTTATATAGATAATTGATCTTGAAGAAACGCATATAAAAATAGATATGGATCTATTTCATTAAATATAAATGATGGAACTAGACATTTTAAAAAGTCTGCATTTTGATGAAAAGAAACAATAAATGAAAAAGAATTCACCATCGATGAAAAAATGGTTAATAATCAATTTTTAAATTGAAAAGTAAAAGGAGATTAATTATGAAAAATATTATTAGCATGTTCTTTAGGGATGTCAACATCTTTATTGGAAAAGTCAATTAATGATTATATTTTAAAGAACAATCTTAAAGTAGAAGCTCTGGCAAAATCCATTGATACAGCAATAAATGAATTGGACAAGTGGGATATAATTTTACTTGGCCCACAAGTCAGGTATCAATTAGATAATTTTAAGATTAAAACAAAGACTCCTGTTGAAACTATAAATCCCACACATTATGCTATGTCCGATGGAGAGGCTGTTTACGGTATTGTAAATAATTTTGTGTAAACATCCTTAATGACTATCTCAAAATATGAAATAATTATAGAAAGGATGTTTTATTATGAAAAAAGAAAAAGATTTTGGTGATGAGTTATATGATTTAATGAAAAAGCACAATATTCCCATGAAAAATGCAGAGGAAATGATGAGTGATGTCATAAAATCTATAGCTAAACCAATTGAATCAGCCTTAAAAGCTGAATTAGATATGCACTTAGGTTACAAAAAAAATCATCTGAGTGATAATAAAAATTATAGAAATGGTTACTCTAATAAAACTGTTAAATCATCTCTTGGAGATTCTAGAATAAGTATTCCCAGAGATAGGGATGGTAGTTTTGAACCACAACTAATTAAAAAGAATCAAACTTCAATTAACCAAATTGAAAGTAAAGTGATTTTTATGTATGCCAAGGGTCTTAGTACAAGAGACATTTCAGATACTATTCATGAAATATATGGCTTTGGATTAGATCCAACAACAATCAGTAAAATAACAGACAAAGTAATGCCTGACATCGAGGAATTTAAAACTAGAAGATTAGAGAAAACATATGCAACTGTTTTCATTGATGGTATGAGATTTAAGACTAGAGAAGATGGTTATTCAAAAGAGGTTTCAGTATACATTGCAATGGGCATTACAATGAACGGAATGAAACAAGTTTTAGGTTTTTACATTGGAGAATCTGAAACTTCAAATACTGGTTAACAGTATTAAATGATCTGAAGGATAGGGGAATTGAAAGAATTTTAATTGTGGCTTCTGATAATTTACCAGGAATTTCTAAGGCTATAAAAGCTGTATTTCCAAAAAGCGATATTCAAAAATGTGTTGTTCACCAAATTAGAAACAGCACCAAGCATGTGAATTATAAAGATCTTAAAGATTTTTGCAATGATATGAAAAAAATATATAAAGCTTCAAATCTTGATCAAGCACTTCAAGGGTTAGATTATTTTGAGAGTAAGTGAAATAATAAATATGCTTATGCCACAAAATCATGGAGAAAAAATATTGAGGAATTAACAACATATTTTAACTATCCTAGTGAAATTAGAACGCTTATTTATACAACAAACCCCATTGAAAATTTAAATAGAAATATTAGAAAATATACCAAAAACAAATCTAGTTTTTCAAATGAAAAATCTTTGAACAAATCACTCTATTTATCAATTGCTCAAACTACTAAAAAATGAAGTAAGCCAATTCACAATTGAGGCATAATTTTAAACCAGTTATCCATTATATTTGATATAGAAGTGTAATTTAATTTAAATATAACAAAAGACAAAAGAGTATTACATAAACTTTAAAAGTTATTTTTGTTGTACTCTTTTTTTATATATAATAAATTTGTCATTTTGGTAAATCAAATTAATAAAGAGAATTTGAGTTTACACAAAATAAAATTACACTTCCCTGTTTACAAATTTGCACAAGATATTCTTAAATAGAAGAAATTTGAGGTAATATTTTCTATTGAAATTGTTGTCTGTCTTCATATATACAAATGTTTGTTTGATTATAATTAAAAAAATACCCACTGTTTAAAATTTCAATTTTTAAAAAGAGGGTGTTTTTTATATATTATTAAGACAGCTTAAATGATTAGTTTATTTTTTACTTATACAATAAGTTCTTATAACATATAGTCTAAAAGCTGTTTTACTTATAAACTTCATTTCTACCTCTTCATTAATTTTATAAAAAGTGTTACCTTTTTAACTTGCCGTTGACATAATTCAAAAATTATTTTCTAACTTTTTTAAAAAAATGTATAATGACATAGCAATTAACTATTCTAAAGTATTTTATGCTTGACATTGCGATACACCAAGATTAGTTGTTTGTCCTAGAATGAATGTTTGTCTCTTAATATAAATTTAAGAAAAAACAAAAGGAGAAATTAGTTTATTAAGTATGCAATTAAAAATAAAAATAAGATCATACCGAAGCATCATTGGTAGACCAAACAGCTAGAAATATTGCCGAAAGAAGCTTCTAAGGAAAGGAGTAAAAGTTTCAGGGCCAGTACCATTGCCTACAAAAAAAGAAATTTTTACAATTCTAAGATCTACTCACATATATAAAAATCACGTGAACAGTTTGAAATAAGAACACATAAAAGACTTATTATTTTGAAAAATGTCGATGAAAAACTTATGGAATTACTAAAAAGAATGGAAATATCTTCAGGTGTGGATGTTGAAATTGTCACAAGTTAGAATTAATTACAAAAAATTAGGAGGTAAAATGTTATGAAAGGATTATTAGGTCAAAAAGTTGGAATGTCATCTGTTTTTGCAAGTGATGGCAAAAACATTCCTGTTTCAATTATTGAAGTTGAACCAAACATTGTTACTAGTGTTATCAATACAAACAAACATGGTTATGTAGCTACTCAACTAGCAGCTTTTGATAAAAGAGAAAAATTATCAACAAAACCTGAAATGGGTCATTTAAAATTATCTAAATCTAAACCCAAATATTTTGTTAAGGAAATTAAGCATATGGAAGGTTATGAAGTTTCTTCTAAACTTGATGTCACTTTATTTAAAACAGGCGAGTTTGTGGACATTACTGGCGTATCCAAAGGAAAAGGTTTCCAAGGTAGTATTAAAAGGCACAATCAAAAATTGGTCCTAAATCACATGGTGGAGGCGGAGGATCTAAACCAGTTAGATTAACAGGATCACTGGGTGATCTTGTTTCTAATAGAGTTTTTAAAGGTATGGACCATGCCAGGTCAATATGGGGTGCAAAAAAAGTCACTACTCAAAACTTAGAAATTATAGATATTAATGTAGAAAACAACTTTTACTTGTAAAAGGATCTATCCCCGGGCCAAGAAAAGGCTATTTGGTAATTAAAAAAGCTGTTAAAAACTCTAAGAAAGAGTCGCCTAAAGAAATCGTAAACATTAAAAAAAGAAGAACAAAATTAGATATTTCTGAAAAAGTTTTAAAAAGTCAAGAAAAAATAGTTAAGTCTAGTGAGAATAATAAACAAAATTTAACAAATATCACTTCTTCTAAAAGTAAAAAAAATAGTAAGGAGAGTAAAGCATAATGGAAAAAGCAAATACAAACAAATAATTTTGCCCAAAATCTATTTTGATGCAAAAGTTAATGCCCAAACTATTTTTGATGGTAATTCTTTTCGAAAGAGCATCACGTAGACAAGGTACTCACTCTACAAAGTCAAGAGGTGAGGTATCTGGTGGAGGAAGAAAACCTTTTAAACAGAAAAAAGACTGGAAATGCAAGACAAGGTTCTATTCGATCTCCGCAATGAGTTGGTGGTGGAGTTGTTGGTGGCCCAAGCCTAACCGTAATTATAAGTTGAAAGTAAACAAAAAGGTTCGTCAGATTAGCATTTGCCTCTGCTTTAACTTTGAAAGCTAAAAATTAAAGCAATTAAAATTCATGATTTTCATGGTTTTGAAAAACCTAACACCAAAAAATTAATTGCTGACATTAAAGATTTAAAACTTCAAAAAGATTTTGCAAAAATATTAATTGTAACAAATGATGAGAATATTTGAAAATCAGCAGCCAATTTAGAAAAAGTATTTGTTTATAAATGTCCTTCTTAACAATAGAAATGATTTGTACACGTTGAATGTTTTGGTTTTTTCAAAAAATGAATTGCTTAAACTTAAAGGAGTTTCATAATGAAAAAAGACATTAACGAAATAATTCAGTATCCTATTCTTACAGAAAAAAACAAATTTACAAATGTCTAAAGGAGTTTACACTTTTTGCTATTAATGTTAATGCAAATCGTACAGAAGTAAAAATACTGTGGAATTTATTTTAATGTAAAAGTTAAAAAGTGAATATTTTAAATAAAGATAAACAAGTTGCTAAATTAGGTTCTTCCACTGGGTGAACAAATAAAATTAAAAAGGCAATTGTTACTTTAAAAGAAGGTAAAATAAATATTTATCCTGATGATCAAGCAACAACTTCAAAGGAAAAAGCAAGGAAAAACCAGCTAAGAAAAAAATGTCACTTGCTGAAAAAAGAGCCTGCTAAGAAAATTGCTGAGAAGAAAGCTGCTCAGAAAAAACCAGAAAAGGAAAAAAAGTCTAATTTTTTAAAGTTTAAATTTAAGCAGAAAAAATTAAAACCTAATTTAGAAATAAAATAGTAAGGAGAGCAAAAATGGCATTAAAAAAATATAAACCAATCAGTAACGGCAGAAGAAATATGAGTTCGCTTAATTATAAAGAGAATTTATCTGGTCATAAATTTACAAAATCTTGACAAAAGATTATTCCTAAAAATGCTGGTCGTAATAATACAGGTTCAATTGTTGTAAGACACAAGGGTGGAGGTGTTAGAAAAAGATACCGTGTTATTGATTTTAAAAGAAATAAAGATGATATTCCTGCTAAAATCAAAACAATTGAGTATGATCCTAATCGTTCTGCTAATATTTCCTTAGTTGTTTATAAAGATGGAACTAAAAAATATATTTTGACTCCTAGGCAAGTAGAAGTAGGCGCTGAAATAATGTCTGGTAAAAAAGTTGAAATTCAAAATGTAATGCAACATCACTAATTAACATACCAGAAGGCACATTTGTACACAACATTGAACTTCATCCAGGTGCTGGTGGTCAAATTGCTCGTTCAGCTGGTCAATATGCACAAATTTTAGGACAATCAGAAGAAGGTAAATATATAACTCTAAAACTTAAGTCAGGTGAAGTGAGAAAAGTGCTAGGGAAGTTGTAGAGCAACTATTGGCACAATCGCTAATGAAGAACATTCATTAGTTGTGTGGGGTAAAGCAGGTCGTTCAAGACATCGTGGAATTAGACCCACAGTTCGGGGATCTGTTATGAATCCTAATGATCACCCCATGGTGGAGGTGAAGGGAAACAACCTATTGTAGAAAAACTCCTTTAACCCCTTGAGGAAAAAAGGCTCTTGGAGTAAAAAACTAGAAACACCAAGAAAAAAAGTAGTAAACTTATTTTAAGACGTAGAAAGGCAGGTAAATAGTGGCAAGATCAATTATAAAAGGAGCTTTTATAGATGAGTACTTTTTAAAAAAGCAAAAGCTATTGTTGAAAAGAAAAGTGCCTAAAAGACCAATTAAAACCATGGTCTAGAAGAAGCACTATTTATCCTATTTTATTGGTTTAACATTCCAAGTGCACAATGGACATAAATTTATAGATGTTTTTGTGACAGAGGATATGGTTGGTTATAAACTAGGTGAATTTGCTCAACAAGAACCTTTTCTGGGCACGGAGAGGATAAAGGTAAAAATAATGTCAAAAATGATGTTGCCAAAAGAGGCTATGCAAGTGTTAGTATGCAAAGAGTATCTTCTAGAAAAGCTCTACTTGTTGCAAATTTAATTAGGGAAAAAAGTATTTCTCAAGCTTTATCTATTTTTAAAAAATACTAATAAAAAAGTTGCTCCTATTTTGGTTAAATTGCTCAATTCAGCAATTGCTAATGCTGTTAATAATAATGGCTTAAATGCTGAAAAATTATTTGTTTCCCAAATTTTTTGTAGAGCAAGGACCTACATTAAAAAGGTTTTCAACCACGTGCAAAAGGGACAGCATATTCTATCTTAAAAAGAACATCAAGTTTTAAAGTGGAAGTGAGGGAAAGATAATGGGACAAAAAATAAATCCTAATGGTTTTCGTTTTGGAATAACCAAGAAGCACAATGTTTCATGGTATGCTCCAAGGGATAAATTTGTAAAAACTTTATTGGAAGATCAAAAAATTAGAGCTTTTTTTGAAATGCAAGTACGCAAGTTAGGTATTGGTAATTTAGTTATTAATAGAACACAATTAGGTGATCTTTCTGTTATTATTCACACTGGTAAAACCTGGAGTAGTTCTTGGAACAAAATGGTAGTAATATTCATGTTTTAAGCAAAAAAAATTAAACAACTTCTTAAAAAAAGAAAGTTAAGTCTTAATATTGAAGTTGTTCAAATTGAAAAACCAGAATTAAATGCTCGTTTTGGTAGCTGAAGATATTGCTATTAAACTTGAAAATCGTGGTTCATTCCGAGCAGCTCAAAAATTTGTGCAATAAGAAGTGCCTTTAAAGCAGGTGCTAAAGGAATTAAAACTTCAGTTGCTGGAAGATTAAACGGAGTGGACATGGCAAGAACTGAAGGCTACACTGAAGGAGAAATGAAACTTCATACCTTACGACAAGATATAGATTATGCATTTGCTAAGGCTAATACTACATATTGGCACTATTGGAGTAAAAGTTTGAATCTCCAAAGGGTGAAATTTTAGAAAAAGGAAAAAGTAATTATGTTGCAACCTAAAAGAGTCAAATATAGAAAAACCACATAATGTTTATCCTAGCAAGAAAAAGCCAATAGAGGTAATAAGGTGTCTTTTGGTGAAATGGGATTACAAGCTGCCACCGCTAACTGAGTATCAGCTCGTCAAATTGAGGCTGCTAGAATTGCTATTACTAGAAAAATGGGCAGAAAGGAAATGTTATTATTAGATTTTTTCCACATTTTGCTAAAACTTCTAAACCTATCGGAGTGAGAATGGGAAAAGGTAAAGGTAATCCAGAAAAATGAGTGGCTGTAGTAAGAAAAATACCATGATGTTTGAAGTTGCGGGCGTGCCAAAAGAAATGGCCTAAAGAAGCTTTACGTTTAGGTGGTAATAAATTACCGGTTAAATTTAGAATTGTTAATAAAGGAGAATCTGATGTTAGTTAAAGAATTACAAAACAAATCTAACTAGTGAATTAAGAAAATTAATTGCTGATTTAAAAGCAGAATTATTTATGCTGAGATTCAAAAATTCAACTGAACAACTGGATCAGACTCATAAAATTTCACTTGTTAAAAAAGATATTGCTCGAGTTTTACAGTAATGAGTGAGCAGAAAATTAAAAAAGAGGTGAAAAATATGCAAAAGGAAAATCAAAAAAAGAACTAACTGGGAAGGTTATTTCTACAAAGAGAACAAAAACAGCTACTGTAGTTTGTTGAAACATACAAGAAACATCCACTTTACTCTAAAAGATACAAATCTTCTAAAAATTTTCTGTACATGATGAAAAGGAAATTGCTAAGGAAGGAGATGTAGTAGTTATTGTTGAAACACGACCTCTATCTGCCACTAAAAGATTTCGACTTAAATCAGTATTATCTTCTTCTCTTGAAGGAGCAAAATAATGTTACAAGAAATGTCAAGAAGCTGCAGTTGCAGATAATTCAGGCGCTAAAGAAGTAGGTGTTTTTAAACCTTTTGGGTGGTACACGTCGTCGTAAATCTAGTATTGGTGATATTGTTGTTTGTTCTGTTAAAAAAGCTTTACCTAATGGTAACTTGAAACAAGGTCAAGTCGTTAGAGCTGTAATAGTAAGAACAAAATTTGGAATAAAAGAAAAGATGGTTCACATATTAGATTCGATGATAATGCTGTTGTAATTATTAAAGATGATAAATCTCCAAGAGGAACTAGAATTTTTGGACCTATACCTAAGGAGATTAGGGATGCTGGGTTTCAAAAGATTGCTTCCACTAGCTCCTGAGGTACTTTAAGGAGAATTTATGGCTAAAAAAAAGAATTAGAAAAAATGATGAAGTGTTAATAATTACTGGTAAGCACAAAGGTCAAACAGGTCGTGTTTTAAAAGTTTTGGACTCACAGCAGAAAGTTACAGTTGATAAATCAACATTGTCAAAAAACATGTTGAAACCTACACAAATAAATCCAGAAGGTGGAATTCGGGGAAATGGAGGCTCCTATTCATATCTCTAATGTTAAGATTTATAATAAATCTACTAAAAAGGAAGAAAAATTAAAGCCAAAAATCTTAAAGACAAAAGTAAAAGTCAACTTGAATTCAGTAATTCCAAAAAAGTAAAATCACCTTTCAAAAAAAATTATTAAAAGTTCCTGACTTAAAAAGAAAAAAAACTTTAGATGAAACAAAACCTAAAGCTAAGAAAACAAAAAAACCAACAAAGGAGGTTAAAAAATAGTGAATTCATTGCAAAACAAATATAATAAAATCGTTAGACTTAAATTATTTAAACATTTTGGTTTTAAATCTATAATGCAAGTCCCTAAAATTCAAAAAATAGTACTTAATATGACAGCGCGGATCTGAGGTCGCTAATTCTAAAGCCATTGAAGAAGTGAAAAAATGATTTGAGTTTATTACAGGTCAAAAACCAGCACAAGTTGTTGCTAAAAAATCATTAGCTTTCTTGAAAAATCCGTCAAGGAATGCCTTATGGGTTTTAAGGTGACTTTAAGAAGAGAATACATGTGAAATTTTTAAGTAAGTTAATTGACATTGTTATTCCTAGAATAAGAGATTTTAGAGGAATTAATAATAAATCTTTTGATGGTCATGGCAATTTTTGCTTTAGGGGTTAAAGAACACATTATTTTTCCTGAAATTAATTTTGATAAAGTCCAAAAAATAAGAGGTTTAGATGTAATTATTGTAACATCTGCTCTAAAGATGAAGAGGGAAGGGAACTGTTAAAACTTATCGGTTTGCCCTTCAAAGCAGGAAAGTAGAAGAGGTATTAAATGGCAAGAAATCCCTAATTGAAAAAATAAAAAAGAATAAATATGGTTTTACTTAATAAATCAAGAAGAGATAAAATTAGAAAATTAGCAAAAAAGGGAGACAAAAAAGCTTTGTTGCAATTACAAAGAATGCGTCGAGATACTTCTTACACCCGAATTAGAAATCGCGATAATGTTGATGGAAGATCCCAGAGGCTTTATTGAGAAGGTTTGGGTGTTTCTAGATAACCTTTAGAAATTGAGCGCACGAAGGTAAAATTCCAGGTGTAAAGAAAGCGAGTTGATAAAATGTTCACTACTGATCCAATTGCAGACATGCTAACTAGAATTAGAAACTCTAACCAGCGAAAAGCTAAAAATGTGAGTGTTTCTATTCTAAGATTAATTTAACTATTGCTAATATTCTAAAAAAAGAGGGTTATATACAAAATTATCAACAAGTAAAAAAAGATGTTTTTCCAGAATTGGTAATTACACTTAAGTACAAGGCACTCAAAGAGTGATTTCAGGTCTAAAAAGAATTTCTAAACCCGGTTTGAGAGTTTACACTGCAGCAACAGATAATTCCTTCTGTTCTTTCAGGGTATGGCATAGCAATTATTCTAATCACAAGGAATAATGACAGACCAAAAAGCCAAGACAAATTAAAATTGGTGGAGAGGTTTGTTGCTTATGTTTGCATAACAAGGAGAAAATATGTCAAGAATAGGTAGAGAATTTTAGAAATTCCAGAAAAGTGTAACTGTTTTGATTAAAGATTCACAAGTAGAAGTAAAAGGACCTAAAGGTATTATTTAAAAAGAAATTTTTCTAATCTCTTAAATATTAAAAAGGAAGATTCAAAAATTATGGTTACTCGTCATAATGATAAAACAATCAAAACAATTGCATGGAACAACTAATTCTTTACTTCAAAATATGATTTTAGGAGTTACAGAAGGTTTAAAAAAGAAATTGAAGTTAATGGAGTCTTGGATATAAAGCTATTTTAAAGAATGAGCAAATCGACTTAATGTAGGCTACTCGCATCCTGTTAGGTTAAACATTATGCCAGGCGCACAAATTGAAATACCTCAACCCACAAAAATTATAGTATCAGGACTCGACAAACAAATCGTGGGTCAAATGGCTGCTATTATTCGGAAAGTAAGAGTTCCTTCACCATATTCAGGTAAAGGTATAATGTATAAAGGTGAAGAAATACGGCGTAAGGAGGGTTAAAGCTGCAACTAAATAATTGTAGTTTGGAATTATGTTACACAAAGAAATAAAGCAAGAAAAATGAAACACATTAAAATTAGGCGTAAAATTATAGGAACTTCAAAATTCCCAGATTAAATGTTTTTTAAATCGCTCAAAAATTTTGAAGCTCAGTTAATTGATGATACAAAGCAAGTTACTCTAATTCAGTCATCCTCTCAAAAATTAAAATTAAAAAACGGGGGTAATATTGAAGCAGCCAAAAAAATTGGTGAAGATATTGGGGCTAAAATAAAAAAATTAAATTTTAAGCAAGTTGTTTTGATAGGTCAGGATACATATACCATGGGCCGAGTAAAGGCTTTTGCAAATGGTGTTCGAGAGAAAGGAATTAAATTCTAATGTTAGACAATACAACAACAAAATCTTCAGGGTCAAATTTAAAATTCTCAAGCAAAAAAACCAGAAATACAAAAAAATCAAGGTGTAGCTCATAAGACAAATAGTTCATCTTCTTTTTTCCAAAACAAAATAATAGAGAAGACCAAGAGGAAGATTTAATAAATTTCAAAAAAGACCACAGGAATTTGAAGAAAGAGTAGTTAATATATCACGTGTTGTTAATGTGGTTAAAGGTGGTCGTAACTTTAGTTTTTCAACATTGGTTGTAATTGGTGATAAAAAGGGAGAGTAGGTTATGGTCACCGGAAAAGCAAAAGAAGTTCCGGATTCCATAAAAAAGGAATTAAAGACGCTAGAAAAAATCTTATTGTAGTTCCTGTTACCAAAGGGGACTAATCCCACATATTATTCAGGCTAAATTTATTTCCTCTAATGTTTTACTTAAACCTGCTCCAAAAGGAAGAGGAATTATAGCAATCTGGAGCTGTAAGAGCTGTTGTGGAATTAGCTGGATACACTGATATTGTAACTAAATCGCTTGGTTCCTCTAATAAAATCAATGTTGTTAAAGCAGCTTTAAAAGCACTAACCCAATTAAGACAACCTAAAGGATATTGCTAGTTTAAGAGATATTGATGTTAAGACGATGAAATAAAAATTTGCAAGGAGTTTAAAATGAAATTACATAACTTAAAATCTACAAAAGGATCAAGAGAAACAAAATATCGAGTTGGCCGTGGAATGGCTCAAGGCTCAAGGAAGAGGAAAACAGGCAGGCCTGGTGCAAGACTGGCAAAACAAACGTAATGGTCATAGACCTGGCTTTGAAGGGGACAAACCCTTGGTTTAGACGTTTACCAAAAAATTGGTTTTAAAATTTTACTCATGTTGAACACCAAATAATTTCTCTTGCAATGCTTAGAAAACAAATTTACAAAAATAATGCATGTAGTTGATATTCCTCTTTTAAAAAAAGCAGGCTTATTAAAGTCAATAAATAAACCAGTTAAAGTTGCTTAGCGAATGTTTTTAACAGAAAAAATTTAACAGTTGTGAAGCTCATGCTTTTTCAAAAAGCAAGAAGAAATGATTAAAAAAGTTGGTGGTTCAACTAAAATATGCGCTTTCAAAAAATAAGTAAGAAGTAGTTTAAAAATACGTGGAATTTAATCTTGTTGTATTCACAAAACACATTTTTTAAATTTAATTTTAGTGATAAAATGTTTAATAAACAATTAAGAAAGATACTTTGATTAGTAAAATGTTAAGGTATAATTGTGTTAGAAGTTAAAAAGTAATCAATTATTGTTTGAGCAAGGAGATATAAAATGAAAAGTTTTTTTCAATAATTGAATTTAGTTTAGTCTTGGTTGTGCAAACTATTTTATTTTCTTTTCCAAAAAGAAATTCTCCAATAGAAAAGGTATTAAAAAGTTTGTCACAATAAAACCTTTAAGAAAAAGAAAGGAAAAGGGCAGAAGTTAAAGAAGCATATTTCCTAAATTCATAGACTTATTAGTGATGCAAAGGTTTTTTATTAATTTCCAACAAGTGAATGCCAAGAAGTTGTTTCACTTTTTGCATAGATCATTAAAAGAGATTTTCTAAATTTTGCAGTGGGCCTTGATTTTAAAAGATAAATCAAAGCTGAAGGAATTAATAATACTTAGCAAAATGGTAAGCCAAATTTAGAAAGAATTGTATTTTAGTGGTTATAGATAAAGGTTCTTCATAGGAACTCATCTCAGAAGAAGGAAAAGTAATTTACTAAAATAATTAAGGTTTTAAAACCTGATTAAAAATAGAAGAAGTTTGATTATCGATATACTTTGGTTCAAAAAGGTCCTAAAACTTGTTTAACACAACAATAGATTTTTCAGAATTATTAATTTGTCACATTAGACAGATGTGACTTACAGAATATTATTGATGATCAAAATAAAAACAATGTATATAATCATCCCAAAATTAAAACATTATTGTGTTCGAAACTCCAAAGAAATTATTAATCGAAGATCCAGAAGCTAAAAAAATTATTAAATGATGATGTAAATACTAGAAAGAAATATTTAATGTTCATAAAATAACAAGAAATTATTAATTGGTGTTCCTTTCGCGCGATGCACAATTTAAAAGACAATTTCTAACAAATCCGTAAAGAAAGAGTTGATCCAGACAAAGCATTTTTACCAATTTTAGAAAAAGTTTTTGTAGATTATAGATTGTGCGCGCGTCGTCTAGTATAACGAGCATTTGATAATTTCGCTAATACAGTAACTACTTGCTGGTGGGCTGCTCCGGAAAGCTTAGCACGTAAATATTATAGATAGAAAAGTATATCTATTGCTCTGCATAAAATTTTAGTATAGTCTACAAAGTGACACAAGCACAAGTGAGCAACTTAAGAGAATTCAAGAGTTTAAAAGCAAAGTGCCATGAATCAAGTATAATTAAACATATTGTTAGAGATCTGATTTAGAAAAAGAGGTGGAGCAAGCAAAAATCACACTGCAAATTAATTTTAGCTAAGAAAAAGACAGCACCTCAAGACATTGAGGAAGTTTTTAAGAAAAAGAAGTTAAAATTAATTTGATCTCAAGATTCTAAGGATCTTTTTTAATCGAACACATTAAAGCTGATGGAAATTGATATTCTTTTAGAAGTTTTGTAGCAATTAATAAATGTTTGATCTATCCTGAACGTATGAAGAAATGTTCTCTTTACACATTAATGGGGCAGTAGCGCTTGAAGAAATCTATATTACGTTACTTAAAGAAAAAGAACAAGGAAAGAATGAAGTTTATAATGAATTGATCAAAAATTCAAGTATGCATGGATGCGTCCTATAAGTGCTTCAAAAACAAATTACACGACTTATAAAGGTCCGTTAGCCGGCAAAAGAAGGCTTTAGTTAATGAACATTAAAGAACTAAGAGCGGTCTGTTGGCAAAAAGGATGAAGTCACTTTTCAAACTTCAAAAAGCATATAGACTAATGTAGAATAGAATATTTGGATTAAAAGCAGGTTTTCCTAAAATATGAAGAGCTAAAAAGGAAAAGATTCGAAACTATTTAGTTTGAAGAAAAAAGGTTAAATATCGCAAAGCAATTTTGATTTTTTTTGAAGCTAAGAATGATCTCTCTCTTTCTTTG